>ML311083.1:0-17132 GCA_005239505.1 Nicotiana paniculata
CGGGTTCTACCAAAACCCTAGATTAAAGAATTTAGCTACTCATGTTCATAAGAACCAAACCTAAAAGAAATTGCACAATTGAACTACAACGTAAGAATAAAAGAAGTATAAATCAATGTTTCGTCACTTCAGTGGTTTTCTCTCTTCGAATCCTTCGTCTGCCTTCTGATTCTCTTTAAGTTGTGTTTTAGGGGTCTATTTATATGTTTAGGACAAGCCCTAAATGTGTAGGAGACTTCTATTCCAACGGAAAACACTTAAACTCGTCAAAACTCGGAATTGACCGAAACAGGGGCATGGCGTTTGGGCCCTGGCGCCTGGCTAACGCCAGGCTAAGTCTGGCATTTGGGCTCTAACGCCTGGCTAACGCCAGGCTAAGGCTGGCGTTTGGACTCTAACGCCTGGCAGGGTCAGGCGTTTGAGCTCTGGCGCCCGGCTATAGCCCGATGCACTCCTCCTCGCCTCTTGAGCGTATTTTCGATGTATTTGCATCCATTTAGCTCGGTTTCCATATCAAATTCACCTACACATGAAATAAACTCTATTATGCACATAAAAAGTATATTTTTATCATTAATGCACATAAAATGTAGGGCATATAACATGTTAAACCATGAATTCTAGCCTCGCATCAGTCCGATCGAGGACGAATCCCACTGATCAATCTAAGATTAGGCTTGGTCATAGCACTGCAATTGATTTGATCGTTTAATATGTCTTTAATTTATCTATATGTTATTTTTAATTATTCTTATTGGATTAAACCACATATTTTTTTAATCGCGTACAAACTTAATTGTTACTCATTTTTGGAGTAAACACGTCCCCGATTCCAACGTTTTCGAAACTCACACAACATCGATCAAATATTCATAACCGATATCAACTATTTGTTGACTATATCTTACTTATCTTTGGTGCCACGTATCAACTGCACTATCATCAACCTGTTATCCATCAATTTTAGCTCATGCAATCACTCTTTCCAATCATTGTGTTCTTTTTCATCGATATTAGGTTTTGAAGTGCGGGATTTAGAGGAATAAGTACCGAGTAATTTGTAAGCTTAATGCTGTCTTTTGTAGTTGTTCGACATTATATTTCCTCCTTTTTGTCTCACCTTTAACATCTATCATGAGGATCAATAATATTGTTACTTGCTTTTCACAAAATCAAACCTTTAACCTGCCAATTAGTGGTAAAAGTGCTCCATCACTTGAGCAAGTTTCATTCGTCATATACTGAATCTCCTTAAAAGTTTTCATACGATGTTATTCGTGCTTTAAAATCTAAAATCTTCATTTTTCTTTTGTACTTTGTACTAGTATTTTCATCATATGTATAATTTCCTAATAGCATATGCACTAGTAATAATGAGTTAATATTTGTGATATCTAGTGGCTAGGGTTGGCAAACTGGCACGCCAAAATGGATATGGGCGAGTCGATAATATGGGTAATATAAAAACGGACAAATTATTCATCAATTCATATTTAATACGGATAAAAAGTGGGGCTTTTGTATCCGTACTCACTTTTTGTGTCACGTTTTAACTTATACTCGCTTTGTAAAAAAATTTGCATCCGTACCCGCTTTTGCGCATAACTTCAGCATGCGGGGCTGAAGTAGCAAAGGCAATCACGCAAAACTTCAGCATTCTAGTAAACGGGCCTGAAGTAGCTTGCGAACTTCAACTCTAGAGCTGAAGTTGTTGTCTTGTAACTGGGGAACTAACTTCAGATCTAGAGCTGAAGGGAACTTTAGCATACGGGGACTTCAGCTATATCTTTGTAACTGGGGAACTTCAGCATACGGGCTGAAGTTCTCCAGTTATAAAGATAAAAACTTCAGCATACTAGAGCTGAAGTTTTGTCTTTGTAATTGTCTTTATAACATGGGGACTTCAGCTCGAAAGCTGAAGTTTGTAACTGGGAAGAGCTGAAGTTTTGTCTTTGTAACTGGGGAACTTCAGCCCCGTATGCTGAAGTTTTGTGTTTATAACTGGCGAACTTCAGCTTAACTGGTGAACTTCAGCTCAGCAAGGGAAAGGGAGCTGAAGTTATTTTAAAAGTGGGTACAAGTTAAAAGTTTTTAAAAAAACGGATATAGATTAAATGGAGGCGACCAAATAGGGTGCCCCCGTAATTTTTACATAAAAAGTGAATTACCGACTGATAATATGAATCTTCTTGAATATGGTCACTTTTGATAGATTTTCAGTCTCCCAAACTTGAGCAATCCCTAATTTGAGTCTTTACAAATATAAAAATGAAACACATTAGTTATCCATTTTTTTAGTGAATAATATGATTTTTATCCATATTTAACCCTTTTTGAAAAAGTTCATTATCTCATCCTTTTTAGTGAATAATATGGATAACTAACTATCTTTTTATATTCATTTTAGCACCATCACTGATGGCTAACAAATTAAAATTTTAAACACAGCATCCCTAAGTTTCCGTATTTACGTAGGGTCTGAGAAGGGTCATACCTCAAGGGATATTATGTAGGCAGTCTATCTTGATGCAAGAATAAGTAGTTGATTTCACACCTTAACTCCAAAACTTATACTCTCTCTGTTTCAATTTATGTGAACCTATTTTTTTTAGTCCGTGCCAAAAAGAATGACTCATTTCTCTATTTAAAAACGATTTACCTTTATGCAATAATTTAAAACCACATAAAATATATGTACTTTATTTTACACTACAAATTTAACGGTCTTTTTTTTTAAAACTCTATATCCAATTAAATGAGTTCATATTAATTAAAACGAAAAAAGTATATTATATGAACAATTTTACCGGTTCCGGGACTCTCCTTCAAACCACTGAATATAAATGTCTGATGTCCAAAAAGCTACTGCACTACCCTATTTATTACATGGAAAAAGATGGGTCCAGAAATTTCGTTGAGACCAGATTAATTTCCAGGTCATTCCATATCATACTACAATCTAACTAGACCTTTTCTCATCCATAAACTATATATCATGATAAGGTGATAAGCCACGTGTCATTAACCCAACCTTCTCCATTCATCATTCTCCCTTTACACCAAAACTACAACACTCTCTTTCGTCAACTTTCCTTCTCCTTCAACAACCAAACAAAACCATGGCTTCTCCAACCCTAATCACCCCATCCACCTCCACCCCAAAACCCCTTACCCCTATCCGATCAAAACTCTCCTCCACCACCACCGCCGCCAATGCCGCCACCGTCTCAGCCTCTGTCCCATCCACCCGCCGCCGTGAATTCCTCTCTCTGTCTGCCGGAATCCTCGCTCCGGCATTGCTCCTACCTGCCACGTCAGCATTCGCTGCTTCCGACGAGGAGTACGTGAGGGAAGCTTCGGAAGTGATTAAGAAAGTGAGGTCCACGCTCTCTATGGAGAAAGGTGATCCGAACATAGCTGATTCTGTTACTGAGTTAAGAGAGGCTTCAAATTATTGGGTTGCTAAATACAGAAGAGAGAAGGCTTTATTGGGCCGGGCCTCATTCCGTGACATTTACTCGGCCCTGAATGCTGTTTCGGGCCATTATGTTAGCTTTGGGCCGACCACACCCATTCCGGCTAAGAGAAAGCAGAGAATCTTGGAAGAGATGGACACTGCTGAGAAGGCTTTACAGAGGGGAAGATAAAAGAGAAAGCTACTTTTGTAGATGTTTGGCAATTTTTTTTTGGTATAATTCTGAAATTTCTATATTTAAATTTCTGACTATGAAATTGAAAGTATAAAGATGAGGGAATTCACTATTTGCTTGCAGGTTATGTTGCTTGTTACTATAAAACTAAGTATAAGGTTAGTCGTAATTTCGATAAACTCTTCTTATTTCTCTTTTCTATTTATTATTATTATTGCTAACAGATAACTTGTTTCCAATTGGTGTTAAATCGAGTCGATTTGAGCTGAATTCTGAGAACTTCAAACTTGACTCGAAATGCTAAACGAACTCCAAACATGTACAAAAATAGTGTAATGGAATTACAAGTTTGACTTTATCCTTATAATCTGGATTGCATAGTTACATTGTATTATTAATATCTTGTAAAGAGAATATATAACACTAGATTATGAGCCCGTTTGGATTAGCTGAGTGTAAATAGCTAATAAGTTTGAAATACTGAAAAGTTTTTTTTTAATTGGTGAAATTGATTTTTAAAATAAGTATTTACGTGTTTGAACAATTGATGTGTTTGATAAAAAGTGTTGATAAGCTATTCTTTTGTTAAAATGACTAAATACCCTTGAATATTTTTTAAAAGATTATAAATTAAAAAATTTCCTTATAAAGACAATAATTAACAACAAATATGGAATGAACAGAAAGTCAAGAAATAATTTTGGGAAAAGTTTTTTGTGAATTAGAAAATATTATTAAGGATAAATAAGTAAAAATATTGGTCAAACTAAAAGTGCTTATAAGATGAAAAACCATAAGTTGGGGTGACTAGCTTATGACTTACACTTGGCTTATAAGCACTTTGGATGTTTAACAAACACGTAAATAAGCCAAAAAGTGTTTGGCTTATGAGCTTAGCCAAACACTCTCTATAACCATCTTATAGTCGTCTACATAATCGATAAAGAGTAGTATTAATATTTTATTTTTGTAGCAAAAATAATTGAAAGAAAGTATTAATGTAACTGGTAAAGTTGTTACCATGTGATCGGAAGGTGATCAAAAAGTCACATGTTTGAGCCGTGAAAATAACTTTTTGTCATTATCAAAACGATAAGAAAATAAAATAAAAGATTGAAGTGAAAGATATCTTCAATTGACTTTCAGGAAACGAATCTGACAACCAATTGGAGATATAGGAAGTGAAAAAAATGTAGTAAATTGATTACAAAGATATCTAATACGATTTTCATTTTGATTAAATTGGAATATTTATAGGAAATAAAACTATTCACAAAAATAAAGGAGTCCACTTCGAGTTTACTAGACAAAGGCACTGCGTATGAACTGATAAATTAATATGGACTTTATGTATCAGCATTTGTACTGAGTTCAACCTCTTTACAGGTAAAAATAGCATGGGCTAGTTAGTTTTTGGATTAGTGATTGAAAAATAGTTAGCATTTACAAATTCATTGAAAAATAGTAACTATTTTGCTGCAATATGAAAAGTTCCGGCATAATATACTGGAGATTGGTGCACCTGTGTATGAACTTCCAGCATATTATGCTAGAATTCCAGCACAGGGAAAGTTCCAGCATAATATACTGGAGATTGGAACACATGTGTATGAACTTCCAGCATATTACGCTGCACGAGTATATTATGCTGGAACTTCATCATAATATGGAGTCCCAGTATATTTATACTGGAACTCCGTCATAATATACTAGAATTCCAGCATAATATACTGAAAACTCCAGTATATTATGCTGGAAGTATGTAAAAAATTCGATCTCCAGTATATTATGTTGGAATATTTTTCAGATTTTGAACACAGTTTTCGTTCAGATTTATCTTTATACAAAAAGTAGCTAGATTTGATTACTTTTGAAATTTTAATTATATTTCAATTACTACTTATAAATCCGGTTATTTTAAATTTCATCCCTGCGCTGTGGTGTAATCCAAATTAAGGCCCACGATGTTATTTAGCAAATTTCTCGTTTTGATGGGCCGACGAAGCAGATCTGTATGTATCAATTTCCCAAATGTCCCTTTTGAGGCTACTGTTTAAATGTCCCAAATGTCCATTTTAAAATTTTGTGCAAATATAGCTCAAGAGAAATCACTTCTTCCAACAACGTGAGACTTGGGTCTAATATTTGCTCTTTCACTTTTCAATTTGCTCATAAAATATTAGATGGAGGTCTATCATTTGCAATAACTTACAAAGTTCTATATTGTTGGCTGTTTCTGTAGAGAATGAAAAAATAGAAAAAAGGAAGAATCGAGAAACTGGTCAAAAGAATAATGCGGTGATTGCTGTGTCGTGGAATCTAATTCTGTGAAATGTAGTGAATTTGCAGTCAAGGATTCGTATCAAAATTTATTAGGAGAGGATTCCAATTCGGCAATTTTTATTGCCAGATCAAGATATTTTCAAAAGAAATTCGTGTGTGCAGTTATCTATAATGTGTTAAGATTCCAAATTTAGCTCAAGTAGTAAAAGAGACAGTGAAGGATTCTAATATGTATACCAAAATACTGCGTCCAAATCTTACAATAATTGCGTTCAACTTCTTTTCTAGTTATTTGCTGATCAAGATTCTTCATTTTAACTTTCAAACATTCAAAATTTAGCACTTGATGGTGCTTTATTTGCTTTTCTTATTTTTTATTCGTTCCCTTTTATTTCGGGGCCATGACCACATATATGATAATAATGCAATACTTCATAGAGGACGAAGGGGAGCTTTTTTTAACCAAAAAATCAGAATTTTTAGTCAAAGTTTATTTTTAGAAGAAGTCGGGTTATTGATAACCAAATAATTCTTTACTTTCTCAGTAATTCACTTAAAAGGAAATAAAATTAGCAAAAAGTAAGAAAGATTGATTGGACTGAATAAGCAAGAAAAAATGAATATATTTTGGTAACACTCAGAATGTCCCTTTACAAATGAGATTCTCTCCCCTTATATAGGAGCTTATAAACATAATGTTTCTTCCTATTTATGGCGGAATCATTATGAGCTTTAATGATATTAATTGACTGTTATGATTGGTAATCGTAACAGTCTATGAGGATCTTGTAACGATTCTGATTCCCCTTCCTCATTAATTGTAGGTTCGTGAATCTTCTCTCTTTCCAGTCTTGATTCATTCCGCTCGCGCCTCTTCAGCAACTGTTTAGATTCAAACGTTGATTTTCCATTATCCCGTGGGTGTTTGCCTCGTACTTCTTGTTCTTTATATTTCTTTTAAATGAAATATGCAGTTGTCATCTCATTGTTCCGCGTATCATGCTTTGTCAGCTAAATATAATTTCACGTGTACCATTTATTTACCACCAATATAAATAGCACCATATGTTGCGCACATGGTGGTACTACTCTTGTAACAACTTTCTTTTGCATCATATGCCAAACCACATTGTCCGTGGGGAGATGGCCTAGCCGATCGGGCGTGATCGGACTCCGTGCTAAAAAAGACGGTGGTAATCGGTGCTAATGATCTCCCAACTTGCTAATCGACCAATATAGCATAATCGACCGCAAAACTGGCCAGATTTTCTGCTTCACTCTGCAGCCATTATGCGGTCCGTAGAGTGATTATGCGATTGCATAATGGGCTGTAGAAATGCTTAAGTCTGAAAAACATTTTCTTCTCAGTCCGCAGGGTAATGATCAATCCAACAAGTTTACTATAATAACCACAGGAATCTAACTTGGCACTACGAAATCCCGAGATTTTGGTTAAGAATTTACGGGTCCTTATAGGGTACTTCCTTTGCCTAGAAGTAATACTTCTTCAAATGAACAACATTCCAATTCGAAGGTAGTACCTTGCCTTCCATGGTTTCCAACTCATAAGAACCTTTTCCAGTGATGCTTTGAATTTTGTAAGGACCTTCCCAATTTGGACTCAACTTCCCTGCACCAGCTGCTTTTGTTGATTGAAACACCTTTTTGAGAACAAAGTCCCCAATCTTGAAGTATCGGAAATGAGCTCTCATGTTGTAGTATCGCTCAGTAATTTGCTTCTGAGCTTCCATTCTTATTAGAGTCGCTTCTCTTCTTTCCTCGACTAGATCTAAATTCGTTCTCATCTCTTCACCATTTGATTTCTTAGTTGCTTGTGTAAACCTCGTACTTGGATCACCTATTTCAACTGGAATTAAAGCTTCAGGCTTCAGCACCATAAAAAAATGAAAATGGAGTCTCCCCCGTGCATGTCTTTGCTGTCGTTCGATAAGCCCATAATACTCCTGGTAACACCTCGGGCCACTTGCCTTTTGATTCCTCCAATATCTTCTTCAAATTATTGATAATAATCTTGTTTGTTGATTTTCTTGTCCATTATCCACATGGTGATAAGGTGAGGAAGTTATTCGTTTGATCTGCCAACTCTGAAAACATTTTGTGACTTTCGTGCCTATGAACTGTGGGCCATTATCATATACGATTTTTCTTGGCACTCCGAATCGGCATATAATGTTTCGCGAAATAAATTCCATGACTTCCTTCTCCCGCACCTATTTGAAAGCTCTTGCCTCTACCCATTTGGAAAAATAATTTGTTAATACTAATAAAAAATGTACCTTTCCTTTATCTTGTGGCAATGGTCCCACGATATCCATCCCCCATTTCATGAATGGCCATGGGAAATAACCGTATGTAATAGCTCTGCTGGGTGATGCATGTTATTTCCATATCGTTGACATTTATCGCATTTTTCCACAAAATGTTCTGCATCTTCTTCCATTCTTGGCTAATAGTATCATGCTCTAATTAAAGTTTTTACCATTGATATTCCTCCTGGGTGGTTTCCACAATGTCCCTCATGTACTTCTCTCATCACATATTCTGTCTGAGCAGGTCCGAGGCATCTTGATAAAGGTCCCCCGAACATCTTTCGATATAAATTATCTCAAATTAAGCAGTAATGGGCAACTTTTCATCGAAGTAGCCGAGACTCTTTCTTGTCTTCAGGTAAAGTTCCATACGGCAGAAAATTTACAAATTCATTTCTCCAGTCTCAAGTTAAATTATTGAAATTTACTTTATTTTTATCTTGGTCGAGTTCTGAATGAAACAAATGTATCACGATAGCATTTTCTGCATTTGTTATTTTCGCAACTGACGCGAGATTCTCTAATGCATCTGCTTCTGCATTCTCCTCCCTGTGTATTTGCACAATTTTCCATGATTGAAATTGTCTTATCAATTCTCGTGCTTTATCCAAATATTGGTGCATTCGTGCCTCTCTAGCTATATAAGTCCCCTGCATTTGGTTAAGTACCAGCTGAGAATCACTTTTAATTACAATTTGCTCTATAGCCAATTCTCGTGCTAGTTCCAAACCTGCAATCACAGCTTCGTACTCTGCTTCATTGTTAGTAATGGGATAATATTTTATTGCTTGTCTTATACTTTCTCCCGAATGTGGGATTAAACAATACCTAAACCTTCTCCTTTAACATTCGAGGATTCATCAGTGAATAGAGTCCATGTACCTGGATTAGATCCCGTTAATACCTGTAGTTCCTTTTTTGCTTCAGGAACTATTTCTGTGCTGAAATCTGCTAAAATTTGTGATTTTATTGCAGTTCTAGGTTGGTACATAATATCATATTCGATAAGTTCTATAGCCCACTTAGCTAACCTTCCGGACAATTCTTGTTTATGTAGTATATTCCTCAGAGAGTAAGCAGTTACTACAGAGATATGATGACATTGAAAATAAGGTCTCAATTTTCTAGATGCCATAACTAATGCCAGAGCAAGTTTTTCTAAATGAGGATATCGAGCCTCAGCATCTAACAAAGATTTACTATGCCCAAGAGAAGTTGATGTTTCTCAATCGACTATGTATTGTGATTCTCCTTTGTAGTAAATTTTTTTATCGTTCCTTATCTGAAATATTTTTTACACAAATATTATATTTACAAGTTTCTTAGCTGGTACGTAATAAGTTCATCGCATACAGAACTAAATGCAGGGCTTTTAGTTTTACTTTAGTATGATTCTTTTCGAGTTCATTTTTGTGTAGTAAAATATGTTCACTAGAGGATATATCATTATTCTACTATAGTCATGCTGTAACATATTCTATTCACATTTGACCTATTAAATTTTAGGATACACGCCAGCAAAATCTAAGGATCAATAGACAAATGATCAATCACATCCCTTTCAATCTTAGTAATCTTTTTCTAAATCTCAAATCATAACAAATGATCTATCATATTCCGAGTAACTATTAAACGTGATGGAGCGAAGGGAAGAACAAATGCTACTTTAAATCTTTATTTTATGTAACCTAGGATTTGACGTTAAAATAGCACGTGCTAACCAGTTTTCGAACTGGTAATTGAAAAATAGTCAGCGTTTGCAAAGTTATTGAAAAAGAACCATTATTTTGCAGCAACACAAAAAGCTCCAGCATAATATACTGGAGATTGGAGCACATGTGAATGAACTTCCAGCATATTATATTGGAACTCCACTATACAGAAAGTTCCAACATAAAAATTGGAGATTGGAGCACCCGTGTATAGACTTGCAACATATTATGTTGGAACTTCAGCACATTATGAAATTCACATGTAAAAAATTCGAACTCCAGCATATTATACTGGAAATTTCCGGATACTGAACAATGTTTTTATTCATATTTATTTTTTAAATGAAAAGTGGCTAAATTTCGATTACTTTTGAAATTATGGCTATTTTTGTCAATGTAAAGATTTGCGGAAGCTAAAGAAGGATTTCCATGGTGGAAATGTCCAGAACTTCAGAAAACGAGAGAGAGAAAATGAGAGAAGAAATATCTGATATATTATTAGAATTTAATCATCTGTTTTCTAGAGTAGTCCATATCCTATATGTACTTACATAGAAATGGCTGAGTAAAGTAAAGAGGCTATTTCACTAAGTAATACAAACTGAAAATATACAAAGCTATTGGGCTAACTATTACATTGGGACTCTGTGTGCATTTGGGCTTGTGTGTATGTCAACACCCCCCTCAAGCTTGGGGGTGATAACACACCAAGCTTGCCAAGCAAAGAATGTTGAAGTGGCCCAACGAGTGGCTTGGTCATAATATCAGGAAGTTGGGCAGAACTGGGAACAAAATGTAGAGAAATCAGCCCTAAATTGAGACTCTCACGTATAGTGACAATCAATCTCGATATGTTTTGTCCTTTCATGATATACCGGATTCTTGGCAATGTGTAAAGCAGCAACACTGTCACAATAGATAGGAACAGGGGCAGAAACATTTAAACCAAGATCATCTAGTATTCTGACCAACCAGGATACCTCAACAACTACTTTTCTAAGAGACCTGTATTCTTCTTCAGCAGAAGACAATGAAACAGTAGGTTGCTTCTTACTTTTCCAGGAGATTAGTGAACCACCAAGTGTAATATAAAAACCAGAAACAGACCTCCGTGACTCAACACAGCCAGCCCAGTCAGAGTCAGAATAGGCCTTGATAGATGTATCAGAAGAAGAAGAAAGAAGAATTCCTAAAGCAGGATCATTGGATAGATACCTCAGAGCATGAAGTGCAGCAAGCATATGAGGAACTTGAGGAGCCTGAAGGAACTGACTTAAATGTTGAACACAAAAGGATATATCTGACCTTGTATGTTGGAAAGTTGAGTTTACTAATAATTCTACGATAGGTACCAGGATCAGTCAAAGGAGCACCCATATCAGCAGATAACTTGACAGAAGTATCAAGAGGAGTCACAACAGGGGAAAAATTATGACAGTGGAATTCTGCCAGCAAGTCCTGTGAAAACTTCTGTTGGCTGATAATGTACCCTTCAGGACATTTAGTAACTTCTAAACCAAGGAAATAATGGATTGTCCCCAATTCCTTTATTTTGAATTGTTGGTCAAGAAATAGCTTAACACTATCCATTTCAACAACATCATCCCCTCCTAGTAAGATATTATCAACATAGACAGCTAGAACAGTAAGTGAAGTTGAAGTAGACTTTATAAACAAAGAGTAGTCATTCATACTAGAAATGTATCCTCTTGTAGACAAGGCTTCAGACAATTTAGAAAACCATTGTCTGGACGTTTGTTTGAGGCCATATAAAGACTTTTTGAGCTTGCATACCAAAGAGAAATAAGAAGAACCAGTAGAAGAAACCTGCATCCCAGGTGGAACCTTCATGTAAACTTCCTCATGGAGGTCACCATGGAGGAAAGCATTATTGAAATCAAGTTGATAAACAACCCAGTTCCTCTTTATAGTAAGGGAAAAAAGACACTTGATAGTAGTAAATTTGACAACCGAGGAGAAAGTTTCATTGTAATCAATTCCCTCCTTCTGTGTATCACCCCTAATGACTAACCTTGCCTTGTACCTCTCAACAGAACCATCATATTTCTTTTTGATTTTGTACACCCACTAGCAAGGGATAGCCTTTTTGTTAGGGGGAAGAGGTACAATATCCCAGGTGTTGTTAGCCTCTAATGCTTGAAATTCTTTCAGCATTGCCAGCTGCCAAGCAGGATTGGAAGCAGCCTGTTGATAGTACTGAGGCTCATGCAAGTTCAATTATTTAGAAGACATATTTGGAACAGTAGAGACAGGGGCAGAACATACATAGTCTGCTAGATGAGGAGGGGGATATGGTACTCTAAGGGATCTTCTAAGAGTAGGATCAGATAGAGGAGGATTGGAGGGAGATGGGTCAGAAATGGAAAGGGGAAAAAAATCTATAACAACAGTAGAAGGAGAAGGAGAGGAAACAGTAGGAGGAGAAGGAACAGAAGATAATGTAGAAGTATTAGGAATAGGGTAAGAAGAAATAGGTGGATAATGATGATGAGGAATATCAACAAAGCTAGAAGGAGAAGGAAGGGAAGTATTATAAGAATTATTGGAGAAGGGAAAAACATGTTCATGAAAAACAACATCTGTAGAGTAGAAGATAGATTGAGAAGAGATATTAAGTAACTTGTATCCTTTCTTCCCACAAGGATATCCAAGGAAAATGGAAGGGATAACTCTAGACTGAAATTTGTCTATATTATGTTTAGGGGATATTTCAAAGCAAAGGCATCCAAATGACCTAAGATGGTCATAAGAAGGTGAGTGTCCATGTAGTTTCTCAAAAGGTGATATGTTGTTAAGAACAGTAGAAGGAAACCTATTTATGAGATGTGTTGCTGTAAGAACACATTCACCCCAAAATTTAGTAGGCAAGTTAGATTGAAATAATAATGCCCTGGAGGTTTCTAAGAGGTATTTGTGTTTCCTTTCCACAACACCATTCTGTTGTGGTGTGTGGGGAATGGTAGTCTGGTGTAGAATTCCTTGAGAAGAAAAGAAAGATATGGATTCTAGACTAGAGCCCAGTTCAAAAGCATTATCAGATTTGAAATTCTTAACTGAAGTGTGGAAATGATTCTGTACCATAGAAGTGAAAGCTTTGAGTACAGAAAAAGCATTACTTTTGCTAGAAATTAAGTGGGTCCAGGTTACCCTAGAATAGTCATCTACCAAGGTAATAAAATATCTAAACCCATTATATATAGAAGTGTTATAAGGTCCCCAAATGTCAATGTGGACTAATTGGAAAAGGGCAGTAGATTGAGTAGTGCTATTAGGGAATGTCAATCTTTGTTGTCTTGCCATAGGACATATAGGGCATAGAAAGGATTGTTTAGAAGAGATTTGGGAAGAAATAAAAGGAATAGATTTCATTCTGTTGTAAGGCATGTGACCCATTCTTTGATGCCAAAACAAATCTGTTTTATTAATATCAAGAGATGGATTACAACAGGAGAAACATTAGGAACAAAAGATGAAACATTACATGAAACATCAATTGGAAAAGAGGAAACTAAAGGGCTATCATCCAAATGAAGAAAATACAATCCATTGTCAGCTTTACCAATTCCTAGTGGCCTCTTCAGAGAAGGGCCATGTAAGAAGCAATGGGAAGTAGTGAGAACTGCAATACAATAAAGTTGTAAAAAAAGCTGATATATTGAAATTAAGTTGAACTGAAAAGATGGGACTAGCAGAACATTGTGTAACACAATACCAGATCTAAGTTGTAAAGATCCAGTAGATACAACTTTTACTTTGTAGCCATTTGGTAGAGTGATTAAGTAAGGTCTAGTTAATGGTTGAAGGCTGTGAAGAAGATATTTGTGAGGTGTCATGTGATTTGTATCCCCTGAATCTAGAATCCAAGTGTCAATATTTAATTGTGAAGATGCACAAGCATGAAATCCACAGACCTAACTATAGAACTGCAATACAAACCTGCAAAATGAGCATATGCATGATTGTCTCCAGAATGTGAATCATTTGAGTTGCCAGAAGAAAAGTGTGATTGCTTTAGGAGAGTAAAAAGGTGCTGATATTGTTCTGTAGAGAATCCATGGTTGACAGGTGTAGGTTGTTCCATAAATGAGGTCAATGGTGTAGAAGTAGTACCCTCAGCTTGAACACAGGAAGCTGATCTCTTGTTTTTAGTGAACTTGAAGTCAGAAGGAAAACTATGGAGTTTGTAACATTTTTCAATGGTATGCCCTGATTTTTTTACAGTATCTGCACATCATGTTCTGTCCAGGTTTCTTAGACTCAAAATGAATTCTCTGATTGAAAGATCTTTGTCCACCATGATTTTGTGAATGAGTTGAAGGAGTGGAGGAGGCAGAATCACTGGAAAAACTTGGAGCTGAAGTTGTTTCCCTTTGTCTCTCATCATGTTGTAACATGAAATAAGCCTTACTAACTGATGGTAAAGGTGATATCATAAGAATTTTGCTTTTGACAGTATTATATGACTCATTTAGTCCTGCCAGGAACCAAAATAGTTTCATTTCATCAAGAAACTTGGGTAGAGCACCACATGAACATGGAGGACCTACATAAGCATTCTGAAGCTCGTCCCAAAGACTACGAAACTTTGTGAAATAAGAGGCTATGTCTAGGGTTCCCTGGGAAATAGTTCCAATTTCCCTTTGTATCTGGATGAACTTTGAACCGTTAGACTGACCAAACCTCTCATTTGAATCCAACCAAATCTCTTTCGCAGTGTCATAGCTAGAACACTTGTTGCAATGTCTCTAGAAAGAGAATTAGTGATCCAAACGACCACCATATCATTACACCTTTCCCAGTATGAGTAATAAGGTGAATTATTAGGAGGTTTAGACTGACGACCATCAATTAGTGCCAATTTATTTTTGGCAGAAAGGGAAACCAACATGATTTTACTCCAGGCAACAAATCCAGTGCCATCGAAAGGCGGAGATACTAAGTGAGTGCCAGGACTGTCTGAGGGATGAATGTATATAGGATTTGAAGGGTCTAAGGTGAATATAATGAATCCATTAGATTGATTAGATGAATTTACATGATCATCATCCATTTTGTATCGAAACTACTCAAATACAGTAGAAATCTACTAAGGATTGAGGCATGCAATTTGAGATTAGAGAAGAAAATACCGTCCTTTTTCACTAGCCGAAAAAGACAAGGCCTTCAAATGATTTTTGAAGTAGAAAACGGTGCACCGATCAAAATCAGAAGAACGTCACCAGCAAACCGTCATTATACCTTTGAAAACCCATGGATAAGGTTGAATTTTGTCTCAGACAAAGAAAATCCCAAATCAAAACCTAGGGTTTCAGAAAACCTAGAACTGTGAACATCGAACTGTATAATCACGATTGAATGAAGATAATCAAGCACAAGAACTCGTGTACTGCTCTGATACCATGTCAATGTAAAGATTTGCGGAAACTAAAGAAGGATTTCCATGGTGGAAATGTCCAGAACTTCAGAAAACGAGAAAGAGAAAATGAGAGAAGAAATATCTGATCTACTATTAGAATTTAATCATCTATTTTCTAGAATAGTCCACATCCTATATATACTTACATAGAAATGGTTGAGTAAAGTAAATAGGCTATTTCACTAAGTAATACAAACTGAAATATACAAAGCTATTGGGTTAACTATTACATTGGACCTCCGTGTGCATTTGGGCTTGTGTGTATGTCAATAAATTTTCATTACCACTTGTGAATCTGACTATTTTTGAATTTCTTCCGAATTTTACTTGGTATGGAGAGTGTAATTTTTCTAGAATGATCAGTGTTCCAAGTAGTAATTCCAAATAAACAAAGGGACATACATGGGCCAAAACTTAAAAATAATTTAGGAATCCCCAAGGAATATACCGTTCATTTGCCAAAAAAGGTACGTAAAAACGAATTCGTATACTATGTTTGTAAATGTAAAAATCAAAGGGAGGGGGAGCAAAAAAAAAAAGGTAAAAATTTATTCGTATAGGGTATGTATATAATTTTACTAATTTATAGTGTGCCATGTATTTATTGGCGCTCAAATTAATGTTCATCATAAGTTTTCCCCTTCTCTTCCTTTTTTATTGATGAGAAATATTTAGCAGCACCACTCAATAAAAAAAGTGTTGCTATTAAGCTAAACTTCTAATGAGGAACTCGGATAAACATCCGATCAGTACATATATTTTCACGTCGATATAATATCATGGTCATTTGGTTGATGGAACGAGGTAAAATAGGGGTATCTTTAGTTTTCAGCAAGAGCTAATTCAACACGATTGACATTTGGATACATTTTACTGGAATAACTTTTGATTTTGTTTATGTAAAAAATAAACTACATCAACTTACAAAGTCAGTAAAATTGTGTTCGAAACCAGCAAAATCAAAGGAATAAGAAACGTTAGTTCAATAAATAAATAAAATAATTCCGAGTCCACAAGTTGCTTCTATGTACTTAAAGAATTTAATTCCCTCATTATTTCCCAAGTGATATTTTATACTTCAATGCCACACAAGCGCGGGGGGGGGGGGGGGGNGGATGATTTGTGTGGTGACCGATTTTTCGCTTACAATGATTATAGAAGGACCTGGTTCTTCTAAGTGTTCCTTAACCTACTATTGCTGAAATAGTAAATGGGGAGAGTAACGAACACAAGTATTTTACGAGGAAAACACCTGGCTCAAAAGGTAAAAAAAACACGACCTACTTCCCAGTAGGAGTTTCCCAAACTCTTCACTAAATCACTGAGCCAAAAACTGCATTTACAAAAATACTTTTGTAAACCTAGGACTAACTCTAATCCCTTGTAGCAAACAACCTCTAACTGTTGCGAAAACTTCAAGTTAGTTCTAACTTGAATACTCTGAGTACCTATTACAATTGCCTTTAGATAGAGCTGAAAGGTACAATATGAAAACACTTACTACAATTGAAGTAGAATAAAAGACAGACACTTGGAACTGATTCTTCTATCTGGTTCATGTAGCTTCAGGTTTGCACACTTAAATCTCTCACGAATTGCTTGCAAAATGCCTTGCTATTTTGCTCTCAATTCTTGTTTAACTTCCGCATTCGTGCGTGCCTATTAAGCACATACGACGTGTATTTTATCATTAAAGTACATAAAATGCGAGGTAAATAAT
>ML311087.1:5656-32541 GCA_005239505.1 Nicotiana paniculata
AACATGGATTTAGTGGTAGGGTTACCTCGCACTCAATACAAGTTCGACTCGATTTGGGTGATAGTGGATCGACTCACGAAATCAGTGCACTTCTTGCCGGTCAAGTCCACCGATACTGCAGAACAGTACACTCAGTTGTATACCAAGGAAATAGTCAGGCTTCATGGTACTCCAAATTCTATTATTTCAGACCGAGGAGCCCAGTTCACATCTAATTTTTGGAGGAAATTTCAGCAAGGCTTGGGTACTCAGGTAAATCTCCGCACAACTTTCCACCCGCAGACTGATGGTCAGGCAGAGCGAACTATTCAGATGCTTAAAGATATGTTACGTGCTTGTGTATTGGACTTCAAGGGTAGTTGGGATGATCATTTACCGCTTATCGAATTTTCTTACAATAACAACTTTCACGCGAGTATTCAGATTTCCCCATTTGAGGCATTGTACGGAAGGAGGTGTAGATCTCCGATTGGGTGGTTCGAGGTTGGTGAAACAGAATTTTTAGGGCCAGATCTTGTGCACCAGGCCTTGGAAAAAGTCAGTCATTCGGGAGAGGATGAAAACTGCTCAGAGCCGTCAAAAATCCTATGTGGACGTTCTTCGAAGAGAATTGGAATTCCAAGTTGATGATTGGGTATTCTTGAAAGTATCTCCCATGAAGGGAATGATGCGGTTTGGGAAGAAAGGGAAATTGAGCCCAAGGTATGTTAGGCCATATGGGATTGCTCAAAGGATAGGGCAAGTGGCTTATAGGTTGGAATTACCCCCTGAATTGTCATTAGTGCACCCGGTGTTCCACGTGTCCATGTTGAAGAAAGTGGTTGGAGATCCATCAGCCATCGTGCAAGTTGAGACTATTGAGGTTAATGAAGAATTATTATATGAAGAGGTTCCGGTTGCTATTATTGATAGACAAGTCCGTAGACTGAGGAACAAAGAAATTTCTTCAGTTAAAGTATTGTGGCGAAGTCAGCACATTGAGGAAGCCACGTGGGAAGCGGAAAATGAGATGAAAGAAAAATATCCCCATTTGTTTGAATAAGTCTAGTAGTGTTCGTCAGAACTATCATCTCTAAGAAAATTATATTTTTATGTTCGGTTTTGTGCAAAAGCACCCCATCTTCCCCTAATTGTCTTATTGTTGTAATTTTCCAATTGTGTGCTAAAACTGAATCCGCAGTTCTATTTGAGTAGTGTGCAAACCTTGAGGTAAACGAAAGTTTAGTGGAACGTATGTGTTAGGCAAGTGATTAATAGTAGTGTAGGTTGGTAATGATTAATTGAAATGAATATAGTATATTGAGGTGATTGGGTTGTATGGGACTCATTAAAACAACCAAGTTATGTGCAAAAATGTGAATCATGTGCAAATTTGTAGTATGAGAATAAAGAACTATGTGTAGTTGACAAAATGATTGAATGATTGCCAATTATTGAGGTAACAACGTTGTGTGTGAGTTATTGGGTGATTAAAACTGTGTAATGGTGCTTGGAAATGAGTTTCGGGGGCTCTCTGACAGGTAGGTAGGTCTAATTACAAAGGGAACTCTGGCAAAAAAAATTTCTGAAATATTGGAGTTAGTGAAAATCTGGAAGTTGCATGTCATGCTTTCAAAACTAATTGATTTCCAAAATCCTCATTCGAGGATGAATGATTTTAAGGGGGGGAGGATGTAAAGACCCGTAACATTTTCTCGTTTTAAAATAATGCCCGAATGAGTCTCCGAGTAGTTTTTATTTTAGGAAGTTTTAAAACAGACCTAAATTAAGTAAAAGTACCCCGAGACTTAAAGAATAAAATTTTCCAGAAAATAGGTGTTATGCGACGCACTATGCGATCGCATAACATGTATGTGGACCGCGTAATGGCCGCATACACGGGTAGATGAATGCCCCATTTGAGGTCAACTATGCGGTCCAACATGCGATCATATTTCAGTTCTGCGGACCACATAGTTGTCGCATTGTTGCCTTTGGTTTTGGGAAGGAAGTTATGCGACGCATTATGCGATCGCATAACGTGTATGCGGACCTCACAATGATCGCATACCTGGGAAGTGTGTTTCGAATTTTGGCCCATCTTGAGGGCCATTATGCGGTCGGTTCTGCGGACCGCATGTCAGGAATGCGATCGCATTCCTGACCGCATTCTTGTGTCGGGCTTCTATTTTTCTAATTTTAACACCCGACCCCAGTTCATTAAAAACACCCCTCCCCTTCATTTTTAACCATTTTCCTGAGATATTAGAGAGAGGAAAGAGTGGGTTCTAGAGAGAGAAAGTCCCAACTTCATCAAATTGGTCTTCCTTCATCACTCAAGCTTGGAACTAATCAAGTAGAACACAAATTTCTTCACTCTAAGAGGTAAGCTTCCACCCCATTAACCCTGAATTTCCAGATTTTGTTAAAATGAAACATGGGTAGGATAGTTCATAAAGTCGGGGTTAAGAACCTTGCATGCATGTACCCAATCTACCATAATCTAGTTAAGGAAAATAGGTTGGGGTAATCTTTCACTAAAGAAGGGTTATTTAATCTAAAAAGAACACCTAGTGTTTAATGGAAAGCTCAAATGAGTTCAAGACATGTTCATTATTACTAATTCTAAGTTTAAATGTGCCGCATTATGAATTAGATTGAAGGTGCTAGAAGGCCCCGTGATTTGAGATAGAAATTAAGGAAAAATCCTGATTCGAGGTATGTATGGCTAACTTTAACCTTCATAGAATCCTCTTGTTGGTTCCGAGTATTTGGTATGTGTACCTTGTTTGGAAATATGTGGATTGATTGTTCAAACGTGTTGAGGCGTGAGATTCTATTCTCCGATTTTCCTAGTTGATTGTCATGCTACTGTGCTGTATGAGGTTGTGAAAGGTGTTTAATGTGTAATGAACGAAAGATTGATAATGTGCTCAAATGTGGGAATGTGTAAAATAGTTGAAAAGCCATACGTGGAATGACATGAAAAAGAGTATTGTGAAACAATGCAACTGAATTGAGCGATTGTGGCAACACCGTGTTCATGAATTACTACGTGATAAGAGTTATGATGCCTTGGGACCAAATAAATGAGTCGTTGGTATGAATTTGTATTCCTTGAAATGGTGATTCTTGTGATGAAATTGTTTGTGATTGTGATGTGAATTAAAATTGTCAGGCGCGGTCGGGTTGCACGCTGCAACACGAAGTAATAAGGTTGATGGGTTGTGGTGATAAGGGTGACGGAGGTAATAAGGGTGGCCGAGGTAATAATGATGAAATGTGATCGTTATCACTACTGAAATGAAAATCTATGAGCTCTTGAATATGATGATGTTGAAAGGGAAAACGGAGAGATTGTGCATCTTGTTTGATTTTGGTTGTTTCCTTCCACGTACATTGATTAATTGGTTCTATTGTTGTTCCCTAATTGTTTATTTGCTTTATTGTACTTGGGATAAAGTTTGTTTATACATACTAGTAGTATTCTACAGTACTAACGTTTCTTTTTCCGGGGGCGCTACATCTTTTATATGGATGTAGGTGGGTCCATAGCAGGTTGCTCAGCTCGCCGTTAGTGGTGCCTTCTCCTCATCCTTTTCAGCTGTACTGGTGATCCCCATTTCCTCTCGGGGCCATGTGTAGTTCAGGCCTTCTCCTTTTTGAGTGTATTATGTATTGTAAGGTATAGCCGGGGCCTTGTTGTCGGCAAGTATTGTATAAGTTCCTAGTACTCTTAGAGGCTCCGTAGACACTATGTGGGTGTATATGTGTATTTTGGGAAGTGGTTGTATGTATTTTTAATCGTGGTCCGTATCGGGAAGTGGCGTATCTAATATGCTTAAATTGGACTTAATGTGGTATTCACGCACTTTTAAGCTTATCTCACCGCTTCACATAAATAATATATGTTATAAACACGGGGAAACGCGTTGGGTGGGAAAGACAAATCAAGTTCGCTTGAATGGGGGTCACCCGATCGAGTGTCGGTCGCGTCCCTCGAATTTGGGGCGTGACACAAGGGGATAATTCAATCTTGAGGAATGCAGACACTCATATTCTTTTAGCAAGTCTAGGGCAAACTTTCTTTGTTGAATGATAATGCCATCTGATTTCTAAAGGATTTCCATCCCTTGGAAGTAATGTAACTTCCCAAATCTTTAGTATTGAACTTGTCCTGTAGGAAAGCTTTGAGATGGTTGATCTCTTCTGGAAGTCCCTGTGAGAAACACGTCATCAACATATACTGCTACAAAGACAATAGAGGAACCTTGCATCCTGTAGAATAAGGAATAGACATGCATGGAATGTGTGAACCCTCTTGAATATAGAACTTAGTCATCTTATCATACCATTGTCTAGTGGCCTACTTTAACCAATAGAGAGACTTGTTCAGTTTGCAAACTAACCCCCTGCACTTCAAGACCTGGAGGAGCCTGCATATACACCTCCTCATGCACATCTCCATGGAGAAATGCATTATTCACATCCATCGTGTGATTTCCCATTTTTTCTTTGCTGCTATGGCAATGAGGGACCTGACAGTGACTACTGGAGAAAATGTCTCTGTATAGTCTATGCCAGCTTGCTGAGTATATCCCTTTATAAGTAGTCTTGCTTTGTACCTCTCTATACTGCCATTTTTATGTTTGGATTTATACACCCATCTGCATCCAATAACCTGTTTGCCTTTAATTAAGGGAACTAAGTCCCATGTGTTATTAGCATACAATGCTTCAAATTCCTGTGTCATGGCACTTTGCCAAGCATGATACACTGCCACTTCTTAATATGAAGTTGGTTCTCTATCATGACAGATGTTCTTTACAACATGCTGATAATCAGGATGTAGGGCATCAGAAGTAATGTGGTTATTATGGGGAAACATAGCATGCAGAGAGAAATTAGAATTAGACTTTAAATTTGGTAGGGTACAAACATAATCATTCATATGTGAGGGGAGTTTGTGCTCTCTGTGGGATCTTTTGTGTCCTAGTGGTTCATGGGAAGAAGCTGTAGGTGAGGGAGAGAGAGGTGGTATATCAGAGAATGGAAGGATCCTATTTTCCTGATCACTAGTGTTGTGAGGTATACAGAATTTGGTGTGATAATGGGAGTTATCAGTAGGTGGTGCATTATGAAAAACAGGTGGAATTTATCTGCAGCAGGACTGGAGGTAAACGGAAAGATAGATTCATAAAAAGAAACATCTCTAGAGATATGTATTTTCTTAGTGGCCAGACTTAGTACCTTATACCCTTTTGTACCAAAAGGATATTCCACAAACACATGTGGAGTGGTCCTTGGCTCAAGTTTGTATTTGAGAGGCTTTGGCACAGTGGGATAACACAAACAACCAAAACTCCTTAAGTGAGAATAGTTGGTCTTCTTTCCATGCAATATCTCAAAAGGACATTTTTTCTTTAGAGGAGTAGTTGGGAGTCTGTTAATGAGAAAGGTTGTTGTAAGTACACATTCTCCCCAATATTTCAATGGTAGTTTGGATTGTAATATTAGTGCCCTGGCGACTTCAAGAAGATATTTGTATTTTCTTTCCACCACTCCATTTTGTTGTAGTGTATAGGGACACATTTTCTGGTGGTTTATTCCTTTTGATTCAAAAAAAGAAACTGCTTCATTGCTAGTAAACTCTAGGCCATTATCAGATCTTACACATTCAATAGTGGTTTGGAATTGGGTTTCTACCATGCTCACAAAGGCCTTTATGACTTGTAGGCCATTACTTTTGCAACTCAAGAGGTGAGTCCAAATGGACCTACTGTAATCATCTACCATGGTAAGGAAATATTTGAAGTTATTATGTGTGGCCACATGGTAGGGACCCCACATAGCTACATGAAGTATTTCAAAGATTTTAGTGGTGTTAGTTGTTCTTTGAGGAAAAGGAAGCCTAGATTGTCTGTCCATAGGGAAAATGGTACATATAAAAGGTTGTTTGGCAGAAAAGGTTGCAGGTATGGTAGAGATGCCTCTCATCTTACTAAAGAGTACATGACTAAGTCTGAAGTGGCACAATAGATCCACATTATCTCTAAGAGATGAACAAGAGTACAAACTAGAAACACTATCTTTATTATTGCAACTGGGATTATTTACAATAGAAAGTGGATTATATGGGTGAGATAGACAGTGTACGGTATTCACATTATCAACATGAACAGAAAAACAAGGGAGCTCACATTTTTGTTTAGGTGCAAGACTACCTTTATTTAGACATTTAGAACAGAGGAAGTACAATCCATCATACATCTTACCAATCTCCAGATCCCTCTTCAGTGAAGGGACCTGCAGTAGACAGGAAGTAAGGATGCAATGCATTTGAGATGTATTGCTAAGGAACTGATAGATTCTAGATTAAATTTGAATGATGGAACAAACAAGACTTTGTACAAAACAATTTTAGGTGTCAGGGGAACATCTCCAATTTCAGTTACTTTAACTTTGTAACCATTTGGAAGCTTAACTAATAGAGGAGATGTCAAGCTTAATGTTTTGCAAGTGAGTTTTGTTAAAGGTCATATCATGTGATGCCCCAGAATCTAATATCCATAAGTCTGCCTTTTCACTAAAACATTTGCATGACGGATTAGCAAAATCAATTGAAGAGGCGCAAGAAATCATACCTGCAAAGTTCACATAAGCTCCACTAGACATATTTGCAGTGGCTGAGTTTTCTCCAGTACTGCCAATTTGAAAATGTTGTATAAAAATTTGTCCATATTTCAACCTTTGAAATAGTCATGCTTTGATTTTCTCCATGGTGTTCCACCCCCTCTCCTCTATCTATGCTTGCTACTGCATTTGCCATGATGTTCTTGTCACGACCCAAACTGGAGGATCATGACTAGTACCCGGGCCATACTTGCCGAGCACCAACGTACATTTTATCTAATCTTCTTATTATTTTTAAGGGCCGACGAGATCAATATAAGTGGTAGATATGTATTTTGAACACCAAACAATGATAGATAATGGAATGAACATGGATAACATGGGATAACAAGACTTCCAAGAAACTACATATAAGTTAGGATCTACCACGCTTCCATGAAAGACTATACAACAAAAATAATCTGACAAGGCATACCAAACTATACATAAGCCGACACCTGTCTATGAGCCTCTAAAGGAGCATAAGTAATGCAACATAGTCGGAACAGGGACCCGACATACCCATACTATCTATAACAAAAAATGCATACCAAGACCACGGCAAGTCCGGAGAAGGGATCTCGCCTATAACCGCTGAACTGGAAAGCCTACTGTGGTGGGGGGAACTACGTCTACCTATCTATCAGGACCTGCAGCACGACATGCAGCGTCCACAAATCAAAAGGACGTCAGTACGAATAATGTACTGAGTATGTAAGGCAGGTCAATAAATATGAACAATAATGTAAAGAGAGGTAGAGAAGATACAACCTGTAACATCTTAGTGCTTCTAAGAGACAGTAACATGAAATGCATGATACATATATACACATAATCTTTTAAAAACATCCGCCTCTGTGGGCATCATCATCATCATATCATACCCGGCCTCAAAGAGGACTCGGTAAACCCAACTGATCAGTGGTTGCACAATGGGTGCCATACCCGGCTGACTATAGTGCGGCTCGGTAGATTAAAATAGATACATATATATAATGCATGTAGGACTCACTGGAATCATGTTCTGAACATTTCGGAGTGACGTAAGGTCGATATTCTCCGTACACATTATTAGGATTAACTCTTCATCAAGAATATTATAAGAATCAGGAAGTACCAACAACATTGATAACATAAGAATAAGAGGAACAACCTCAACATCAATTGTTCCATAAGAAGGGAAACAATGCAAGTACTGCTAGCTTCTAAGAGTAGAGTATCATTGGAAGGTCGTTCATTGCATTTTGTACAATCGGAGTCGTGCAAAAGAAGGAAAGGGATAGCCTCACATACCTTGTGTATACTGCCCCAATCTCAAGCTATGCAATTATCACGACTCCTTAGTCTACAATAAGAGAAACGACACTATCATTATCATTTAAGCGTCATAACTATTATGTATCGACCACAACCTATTTTACAATGAAACAGACAGCACCTCCCTGATATATATGACTTCACACAAGTCAAAACGATCAACAAACAGGCCAAAAAACATCAATAATAATCAAATTGAGCCTCCCAAAACAGTCCACACACAACCTAATAACTTCATACATAAGACAACCACCGTAGTCGTGTCAAACGACCCGGAAATGTTACGACGAACGACCAGCCCACAACCCTACATCTATATGGTGTTTCTCCACACCATTCCTCCTCAAAAACTCCAAAATACATTAGTAAAACACGTAGTCCAACATCAATACAAAACAGTACGCAAAACAGTCCGCTACAAGTGAATAACTCGAACTCACAGCTTCCGATCACCGTTCCGTGAGTTCTTACAAGTATAAAACGAATTACCATGAATTTACAGCACAAAAAAATGGATGAAAGATAGCAGTAAACTCACCTTACTTGCTGGATAACTCAGCCCTTATCTTGGTTCTTCAAACTCTAGGGTTTACCCCCAATTTGAACTTGAAAGAGAGGGAAAATCAATTAGGGTTTGTGGATAACTTTTGGGAGGAAGTTTGCAGGGGTTTAGGTCTGGTTATTTGTGAAATATAATGAGGGATATATTGCAGGAGATAAGCCTTTTAATGGGATCTTTGGATGACCCGAAATTGCCTCTTTTTGGGCTATCATTTAACCAAGTAGGTGACCCACCTACTTGTCACCTAGCAGCTTGTGCAGTCTCGCGAAAATATCTATATTTATCTACCCCAATGTCGTATTTATAAGAGGTTTAATGCGTTGGAAACTAGACTCATAGATCTTCAATTTGGTGGGTATATAACCCTGTAATTCCAAGTATATTGGGAGAAAAGCTTAATAAAATTTGACCTAAAGTTTAAGTAAGACTATGAACCTAAGTTGCGACAACTCTTGTCGACTTTTGCTTCATAACTCGTTTGACTTCAAGACTATGATACGGATTAACTTATTATCATCTCAAAGATAATATATTCTCATGTTTACGTCGATTAACTTATTGCATGAGCCAACGTACATGAATATGGGTTGCAACACCCTCCCCCCTTAGGAGCATTCATCCTCGAATGTAAGTGTTTAGGGGGAGCCTAACTCATCGTGGATTCCAACAAAAATTTCCGGCCCATTTTTCCCCTATAAAATGGATACTAGACAAACTTACAAGCAGTTAAACCCAACGTATTGCCATTCAAGGCTACGCAAAGCATTATGGATATGTACACTATCTGCATATCACCATAGTGTATTAAGGAAGAGTATTCTCAAGCTATTTCTTACCTCATAGAGCTGTTTCACCTTCTAATGCGTCCCCTCGACATCCTTGTTACCTTGAATCTGGAACAGGTAAGAGTATTTAGACTTCATCTGCTCTTCTGCTTCCCAAGTAATTTCTTCCCTGTTCTTGTTCCTGCACAATACTTTGACGGAAGCTACATCCTTTGTTCTTAGCTTGCGGACTTGTCGATCTAATATAGCTACTGGCACTTCTTCATATGATATATCCTCTGTAATTTTTACATCTTTGATAGGGACGACTCGAGAACGGTCTCCAATACATTTCCTTAACATAGATATATGGAATACCGGGTGGACAAACTCCAATTCGGATGGCAATTCTAACTCATAAGCAACTTGTCCAATTCGTCAGAGAATTTTGTACGGACCGATATACCGTGTACTCAGCTTACCTTCTTCCCAAAACGCATAACACCCTTCACGGTGAGATCCTCAGGAAAACCCAATCACCAACCTCGAACTCCAAATCACGACGTCGGACATCAGAATAAGAATTTTGCCTGCTTTGTGCCGTCCTTAGTCGCTCTTGTATCAATTTCACCTTCTCAATGGCTTGGTGAATCAAATCTGGCCCATATAGTTCTGTTTCACCGACTTCGAACAATCCAAGTGGTGATCTACATCTCCTCCCGTATAGTGGCTCGTACGGGGCCATTTTAATACTGGAATGATAGCTATTATTGTAGGAAAATTATATAAGTGGAAGATGGTCATCCCAATTCCCCTTGAAATCCAGAACACATGCTCGTAGCATATCTTCAAGTGTTTGAATGGTACGTTCAGCTTGTCCGTCAGTCTGTGGATGAAATGTAGTGCTGAGATTGACTTGTGTGCCTAAACCCTTCTGAAAAGACCTCCAAAAGTTAGCCGCAAATTGTGCTCCTCAGCCTGATATAATAGATATCGGTACACCATGAAGCCTAAAAATCTCCTTGATATACAACTTTGCATAATCTTCAGCTGTGTAAGTATTCTTGACTGGCAGAAAATGGGCACATTTTGTAATTCGATCAACTATCACCCATATGGAGTCAAACTTATGATAAGAGTGAGGCAATCCAATAATGAAGTCCATATTAATCACCTCCCATTTCCAGGTTGGAATCTCTATATTCTGAAGCAATCCACTGGGTTTCTGATGTTCGATTTTTACTTGTTGACAATTAGGACACTGGGCTACAAATTCTGCAATAGACTTCTTCATGTTATCCCACCAATACTGCTCCTTAACATCATGATACATCTTTGTCGAGCCGGGATGGATGGAATATCGGGATTGATGAATCTCAATCATAATCTTCTCTCTCAACCCTGCCACATCAGGCACACATAACCGGCCCTGGTATCTCAGTGCCCCATCTGCTCCGATCTCAAAAGTCGTAATTTTACACTGTTGAATGCTCTCTCTCAATCGTACTAAGGTAGGATCTTTATGTTTCCATGCTTTAACCTCGGCTACAAAAGATGATTCTGATGTATTCTGTACAGTAACCCCTCTTTCATCAGAGTCTAACAATCTTATTCTCATATTCGCTAGCTGATGAAGCTCATTAGTCAACCCCTGTCTACTTGCCTCAATGTGTACTAAGCTTCCCATTGACTTACGACTGAGAGCGTCTGCCACAACATTGGCTTTACCGGGATGGTACAATATTTCGACATCGTAATCTTTCAGTAATTCAAGCCACCTACGCTGCCTCAAATTCAACTCCTTCTGCTTGAAGATGTATTGTAAACTCTTGTGATCTGTGTAGATGTCAACATGGACGCCGTATAAGTAGTGCCTCCATATCTTCAAAGCATATATTACTGCAGCCAATTCCAAATCATGGGTCGGGTAATTCTTTTCATGCTTCTTCAATTGTCTTGATGCATAAGAAATCGCCTTCCCACGTTGCATCAATATGCACCCCAAACCTATACTTGAGGCATCACAATATACCACATAACCTTCTGTTCCTTCTGGGAGAGTGAGCACTGGTGCAGATGTCAATCGATTCTTTAACTCCTGAAAACTTCTTTCACAAGCGTCAGATCGCTGGAACTTAGTAGCTTTCTGTGTTAACCTAGCCAATGGTGTTGATATAGAGGAAAACCCTTCTACAAATCGCCTATAATATCCTGCGAGCCCGAGGAAGCTGCGGACTTCTGATGGCGTTGTAGGTCTCGGCCAATTCTTTACTGCATCAATCTTTTGAGTGTCGACCCTAATACCCTTGTCAGATATCATATGGCCAAGGAATGCTACTGAGTTCAGCCAAAATTCACATTTTGAGAGCTTAGCATATAACTTACGATCTTGAAGCATCTGTAATACTATCCACAAGTGGCCCGCATGTTCCGCCTCCGAACGAGAATACACCAAAATGTCATTAATGAATACGATCACGAACACATCAAGTTAGGGCCTGAATACAGTATTCATGAGATCCATAAAAGCTGCTGGGGCATTTGTTAGCCCAAACGACATCACCAAGAAATCAAAGTGCCCATATCTTGTCCGTAAGGCCGTCTTTGGAATATCCTTCTCCTTAACCCTCACTTGATGATACCCTGAACGTAAGTCAATCTTGGAAAATTACTTAGCACCCTGGAGTTGGTCAAACAGGTCGTCAATCCTTGGAAGTGGATACTTGTTCTTTATAGTAAACTTATTCAACTGTAGATAGTCGATACACATCCGTAACGACCTATCTTTCTTCCGCACGAACAGGACTGGTGCACCCCAAGGTGAAGTGCTAGGCCTAATGAAGCCCTTATCCAGCAAGTCCTTCAACTGTGCCTTCAACTCATGAAACCCTGCCGGGGCCATCCTATATGGAGGAATAGATATGGGTTGAGTGTCAGGAAATACATCAATGCTAAACTCAATCTCCCTTTCAGGTGGAAGGCCTGGAACTTCATCTGGGAAATTATCTGGAAATTCATTGACCACGGGGATTGATTGTAGAGTAGGCAGCTTTGTCTCCACATCCCTAACGCGAATGAGATGGTAAATGTACCCTTTTGAGATCATCTTCCTTGCCTTAAGATAGGAAATAAACCTACCTTTCGGCGTAGCAATGTTCCCTTCCCATTCGATGATAGGTTCATTAGGAAATTGAAACCTAACCATCTTCGTACGACAATCAACATTTGCATAGCATGAGGCTAACTAGTCCATTCCCATTATCACGTCGAAATCAACCATTTCTAATTCAAATAAATTCGCCGAGGTTTGACGACTACAAATCATCACTGTGCAACCTTTATATACCCTTCTAGCAATCACAGAATCTCCTATCGGAGTAGATACCACAAGTGGTTTACATATCAATTCAGGTTCAACGCCAAACTTATTAGCCACAAATAGTGTAACATATGATAATGTAGATCCCGGATGAATCAACGCATATACATTGTAAGGAAACACAGACAATATACCTGTAACAACATCCTGAGACGATTCGAGATCCTGTCGACCTACTAGGGCATAGCTTTGATTTTGAGCATCACTCAAACTCGGCACTGCACCTCTACCTCTACCACGAACTGTCGACTGCTGAAAACCCCGTGCTGGAGGTTGAACTAATGAGGAAGAACCAGACACAGATCTAGTTGGCTGAGCCATACCACCACCTTCTCTATTAGGACAATATCGCTTCATATGGATAGGCTTTCCGCAAGAGTAGCACGCATCAAAACCTCGACGACACAGTCCAAAGTGGGCCTTGCCACACTGATCACAACGGGGTGTTGGGAGTCTCGTCTGACTAGTATCCCTATGATATTGCGAGCCTGATGCCCGCGAACTCTGACTTGGACCAGAATAGGTAAATCGATCATACCGAGGCCTCTGAAACTGTGGAGAAGCACTAGCTACAGGTGGCGCCGAACTCCTCGAAAACTGGGGCCTAACACTACCTCTGAAGTCATGAGAATACCCTACAAACCACACCCTCTTATGCTGGCCCCTATCCTGCTCCCTATCTGCCCTTTGCTGGCGCTTACGATCCTCTAGGGTCTGAGCATAAGCCTGAATACGGGAAATATCCATTCCCTCCACCAAGAAGGCTGTCGTGCATTCATTTATCAGATATGGTCCCAACACGTTCATGAACATATGCACACTATCACTCATCTCGGCCACCATATGAGGAGCATACCTTGATAAAGAATCAAACTGCATGACATACTCTCGCACACTCATATTACCTTGTCTAAGGTTCAAGAACTTACCAGCTCTAGATCGTCGTATCTCAACGGCAAAATAGTGACGAAGAAAGGACTCAGAAAATTCATTCCACACAGCTGGAGGGGCATTCAAACCCCTGGATCTCTCCCAACTATCATACCAGAAAACTACTAAATCCCGTAACCTATATGAAGCCATCTCTACTGCCTCTGTATCTGTAGCATGCATAACCCGTAGTGTACGATGAACCTAGTCGATAAAAGTCTGTGGGTCCTCCTTGGGGTTTGATCCGGTAAACACTTGAGGGTCTAGATTAATAAAATCACGAACTCTCGTACTATCCGATTTATCGACAACACCGATATTCTTCCTCTGAGCTTGAGCAGCTACCAAGCTAGTCAACAACTGCACCGCACTCTGCATATCCTGCTCTGTAGGGCCAGACGGAGGAACTGGTGGTGTTGGGTTCCTCCTAATATCCTCTGGATGAGACGGAGTAGATAAGGTATGAGACGACATCTCACTCTGAGCCTCACTTTGGCCTACTCTGTCTTGAGGCACCTGACTGGTACCCTCTCCCACAGCTATATCAAGTTGTCTACTAATCGATTGCTACCTAGTCGAAGGCATCGCTGAAAGAAAACAAGGTTAATATTAGATACAACACTAAGGACTCAACTCTACGCACGATCTAGATTTAGGAAGAAGGTAACAACCCTAGATATCACGTAGACTCCTGATTATAAATGTGGCGCGCTACACATCAATAATCAAGACACTACTAGACACGGCTCATAGACAACCCCTAGGACAGACTTGCTCTGATACCAAGTTCGTCACGACCCAACTGGAGGATCATATAGTACCCGGGCCATACTTGCCGAGCACCAACATATTATCTAATCTTCTTATTATCTTTAAGGGTCGACAAGATCAATATAAGTGGTAGATATGGATTTTGAAGACCAAACAATGATAGATAATGGAATGAACATGGATAACATGGGATAACAAGAGTGCCAAGAAACTACATATAAGTTAGGATCTACCACGCTTCCATGAAAGACTATACAACAAAAATCATCCGACAAGGCATACCAAACTATATATAAGCCGACACCTGTCTATGAGCCTCTAAAGGAGCATAAGTAATGCAACATAGTCGGAACAGGGCCCCGACATACCCATACTATCTATAACCAAAAATGCATACCAAGACCACGACAAGTCCGGAGAAGGGATCTCGCCTATAACCGCTGAACTGGAAAGCCTACTGTGGTGAGGGAACTACGTCTACCTATCTATTAGGACCTGCAACACGACATGCAGCATCCACAAATAAAAAAGACGTTAGTACGAATAATGTACTGAGTATGTAAGGCAGGTCAATAAATATGAACAATAATGTAAAGAGAGGTAGAAAATATACAACCTGTAACATCTTAGTTCTTCTAAGAGACAATAACATGAAATGCATGATACATATATACACATAATCTTTTAAAAACATCCGCCTCTGTGGGCATCATCATTATTGTATCAACATCCGCCTTTGTGGGCATCATCATCATCATCATATCATACCCGGCCTCAAAGAGGACTCGGTAAACCCAACTGATCAGTGGTTGCACAATAGGTGCCATACCCGGCCGACTATAGTGCGGCTCGGTAGAGTAAAATAGATACATATATATAATGCATGTAGGACTCACTGGAATCATGTTCTGAACATTTTAGAGTGACGTAAGGTCGATATTCTCCGTACACATTATTAGGATTAACTCTTCATCAAGAATATTATAAGAATCAGGAAGTACCAACAACATTGATAACATAATAATAAGAGGAGCAACCTCAACATCAATTGTTCCATAAGAAGTGAAACAATGCAAGTACTGCTAGCTTCTAAGAGTAGAGTATCTTTGGAAGCCCGTTCATTGCATTTTGTACAATCGGAGTCGTGCAAAAGAAGGAAAGGGATAGCCTCACATACCTTGTATATAATTCCCCAATATCAAGCTATGCAATTGTCACGACTCCTTAGTCTACATAAGAGAAACGGCACTATCATTATCACTTAAGCGTCATAAATATTGTGTATCGACCACAACCTATTTTACAATGAAACAGACAACACCTCCCCGATATATATGACTTCACACAAGTCAAAAAAATCACCAAATAGCCAGAACAACATCAATAATAATCAAATTAAGCCTCCCAAAATAGTCCACACACAACCTAATAACTTCATATATAAGACGACCACCGTAGTCGTGTCAAACGACCTGGAAATGTTACAACGAAAGACCATCCCACAACCCTAAATCTATATGGTTTTTCTGCACACCATTCTCCTCAAAAAATCCACAATACAGTAGTAAAACACGCAGCCCAACAGAAACACAAAACAGTCCGCTACAAGTGAATAACTCAAACTCACGGCTTCCGATCACCGCCCCGTGAGTTCTTACAAGTATAAAATGAATTACCATGAATTTACAGCACAAAAAAATGGATTAAAGAGAGAAGTAAACTCACCTCACTTGCTGGAAACTCAGCCCTTATCTTGGTTCTTCAAACTCTAGGGTTTACCCCCAATTTGAACTTGAAAGAGAGGGAAAATCAATTAGGATTTGTGGATAACTTTTGGGAGGAATTTTGTAGGGGTTTAGGTCTGTTTATTTGTGAAATATAATGAGGGATATATTGCAGGAGATAAGCCTTTTAATGGGATCTTTGGATGACCCGAAACTGCCTCTTTTCGGGATATCATTTAACCAAGTAGGTGACCCACCTACTTGTCACCTAGCAGCTTGTGCAGTCTCACAAAAATGTCTATATCTCTCTACCCCAATGTTTTATTGATAAGCGGTTTAATGCGTTGGAAACTAGACTCATAGGTCTATAATTTGGTGGGTATATCACTCTGTAATTTCAAGTAGACTGGGATAAAAGCTTAATAACATTTTACCTAAAGTTTAAGTAAAACTATGAACTTAAGTTGCGACAACTCTTGTCGACTTTTGCCTCATAAGTCGTTTGACTTCAAGACTATGATAAAGATATTATATGATTCAAATACCTTAAAACAAGACTTCTTGAGAATATCAAGCACCCCTAGGTTTACCCAAAAATACGGGATACAATATCCTTGATTCGTTTAACTTCTAATACGTGTTAATCACTTTTATATACTCTTGTATAATTTAAGATCAATAGGATTAACTTCTTATCATATCAAAGATAATCTCTTCTCATGTTTATGTCAATTAACTTATGGCATGAGCCAACGTACGTGAATATGAGTTGTAACAGTTCTTCCCTTTGTTAAACCTTGCATTGTTGTTTTATCCCTGAGAACTTTCTTTATGCTGTTATGTACCCTGATTGAAACCTTGGGGATATCCATGCAACTTATAACATTTATATTTGGTGTGACCTGGCCGTTTACAATGGTCACAAAAGGTCGAGGTCTGTTGTTTGTAATTTGATTTTCGGTTGAGTAATTTCTCTTGAAGGTCCTTCCTTCTAGGTTAGCATTCAATGCAGTGGAATCGACATTCAGCTGGTTTCTTGGCCTGTATTTCCTCTGCTTTTCCTCTGGTATCAACAAAGCAAATGCCTGTTCCATGGATGGCAAAGGATTCATCATGAGTATTCTCTCTCAAACAACTGTATAGACTTCATTGAGTCCCATTAGAAATTGTATCAACCTTCTATCTTGTTCTGCCTTATGCATACTCTCCTTTGCCCCATACGTACACACACAACTACAATTAGTCTTGATGCTCAAAGTGTTCAATTCTTCCTAGAGCTTCTTCATCTTTGTGTAGTAGCAAGTGATATCAAGCACTCCTTGACTCAGATCGTTGATTTCTTTTTGGATTTGGTACAACTTAGCATCATTTGTCTGGTCATATCGATCCTCTAGTTCCTTCCATAGTTCAACAGAATTCATATACTCAACACTATCAACAATGTCCTTTGCCATAGAATTTATGATCCATGATGTGACCATATCATCACATCTCTCCGACTGACAAAAATATGGAGATGTTGTATATGGTCTCTTACTATCCCCGTTAATAAAACCTAATTTGTTTTTCACTGAAAGGGCTCTCAATACACTTCTTCTCCAGGAACAGTATCCAATTCCATCAAATGGTATAGGTACTAGTGTGGAACCAGGACTATTACAAGGATGTATGTAAAGAGTACTGGTTAGATCAATTACCATCTGTGTTGTTGCTGTTGTTGTCGTTTCTTCAATCGCTATCGAAACTTATGCAAAACTAGTTAGATTGATCTTGGTGTAGCTAAAATGTAGCTTAATTTTTTCTATTTGTTGATGAATCATCACTGCATGTGTCCAATCGAGATTTACCCAAATTGTTGATTAACGAAGAACCCTAGGTTACTCAACGATTAAAATCAACAGAAGATCAAAGAAGAGCGTGGTTGATGAGAGAAACTCCGCTTTGATACCATGTAGAGATTATAGCTATGAACTGAGGTCCACATCTCCTCCAATGGAGGATTCATAAGTTTCCAGAATAAGGAGCTCGTATGGAGAAAAGAAAGAGCTGAAGAGAGTCTGACTTTGTGAAAATGAAAACTCTCACATTTTGTATTGGATACTGTTCAATTATATACAAATGCACATCTAGGATATAACTGTCAATAAAAGAACAAACTTCCACTAACTAATTATGTTAATAGCTAAGCACTATACTAACTGATACTAACTACACTAAATAATAGTGTGCAGTAACTTTACAATATAAATATAGTCTTGATAAAACTTTGTTGGTAATCTGTCGCTAAATCGCTCGTAGCTAACAATATTTTTTGATAATCTGTAGATAATTTATTGCTAAGTAAGATTAGCAATGAATTTTTGTGTGTAGTTACAGAACTTATCCGTCGCTACTTTTTGTTTGTTTGGTAGTTATGTGGAGCTATTGATTTGGGATTCATTAGATCAAAATTTAATTTGTGTAACAATAGGAGGCTAAGTAAAAGAATATAAAAAATTAGTCAGACTAATCTATGGCTCAAAACTTTATTAGCAACATTTTCAAAGACTTAATTATATCTAGGTCTAATAATAGACCCCTTCTAGTGAAATGTCAGAACAATCTGCAAAGCTTTATAGAGTATTTCAAGTTCCTTACTTTCTGCGTCAATCAACCTAACTTCTATGATATTACGAAGTAATTATGAAACTTAAAAATTACCGGTAACTCCATGTGGATGATCCAACATAAATTGAAGAAGCTCAGTAGGAAGTTAGCTCAGTGGTCCAAGGAATCATTAGGATATGTGTTTGAACAAGTAAATATTAGGAAAATAAAATTACAGGTTCGTGAATACTTGGATATTATTGTTAACCCTTGAAATTGGATAACAATTAAACTTATAATGTCATTTTAAGAAAACGTGATTTCACCTAATACCAATTGATAAATGTGAAGATTAGTAATAGAAATTTACAATAGAGTAAGGCAAACCAGTGTTGAAACAGAATTCAGCCCTCGAGTTAGAATGCCCTCGAACTGATTGATACCAGAACAAGTAAAAATAGAGCAAGCTGATGAAGAAAAGAGTATAAACTAAAGAGAGTGTTATATTGCTTTGATATGCGAGAATAATATTGTGTCTTACAGATGATTGTAATTCCTCTTTATATAGTACAGAAGTTCTAATTACGGTATAACTCTAATTACAAAAGGAAATCCCATGATTAGTTAATTAACGGTTCTTGATTTGATCCGTTCTGAGATTTTCGCCATGATCTTCGACCAGTCCCGGATATCTCGCCTTTCTGTTATTATGCTATCTTCGATGTTACTTGATGTATGTCTCATTTGGTCTTGATCGCTACTGACCCCGATCTCGATAGGTACCTCGAATCCCGAACTCAGTACCTTGTCCTCGTGCCTCGGTCTAATCTACTATAGGTTCAATCCTCGATCCTTCACCCTGGTCTCGACAAATCAGTAAAATCGGGTGGACCCGATCTTAACCGTATATAGATAGTCCCCTCATTTTTTGGAGTGTAATGACAATAAATGAATTGAGTTTTTGGTCTTTACCTCGACCTTCCATGATGTCATGTCCGTGACGTAAGAGACAAAAGTGATCAAAATGTTCCATCGGTGCAGTTCCCCAGGCATTTAATGCATGTCAGTTGGTGGTCGACCACTAGCAGTTTCGAACCATCGCCGTTAAACCCATAAATAGGTCTCTTTTACACTCTTTCAAACTTTACCTTCAACCTTATCCACTCTAAACTTCAAAGTTTTTCAAGTTCTTTATCTGCAACTCTACAAGTTTCACCATCAACCTCTTCCTAAATTACCAAATCTTATTATCTTTTTCATTCTTCAAACTCAGACCAAATGGCGAAAACGTCAAAAATGGTACCATAAAAAGAAGCTGCTTCATCTTCTCAACCGGCCGGCGGGAAGCGCTAGTGGAACCCCGCCTTGAGGAATGTATTCCTGGGGGGTGTATAGTCAGCTTCGATTTCAAGACCGAGAAAACTTCATTAGTCCCTGGTCGTTGGGAGCCTGTGTCAAGATATATATGCTTGATACCTAAGAGCTACTATGACAAGGTAAATGAGGACTGCAACTGACAGAACAAAGAGGTAGTGATACCGGCCCTAGAGGAGGCTATTACTACCCACGTGGAAGGGTACTTGAGTGTTTACACTTACCCTTTCACGTTGGGCCTCTTGAGCCAATCATCATGGACTTCTGCTAGAAGTACTAGGTGACCCTCGGTCAGATTCACCCCTCCTTCTTGAGGATCGTTATATTGATTCGATTTTTCTCGAGCAAAGTCAACGTGCTCCCTTTCACCCTCGACCACTTCATCAGGTTATACAGCCCTTGCTTTACCGAGGTGGGTTAATAAAGCTCCAACATCAAGCCACCAAAGTCTTCATCTCCAGTATAGACGAAGACAAGGACCGAGGTTGGATGGGTCAGTTCGTCAGGGTGAAGACCTTGAACCTATTTCTGGCCAAGAAGATGCCATTTCCCGAGAAGTTGAATATGAAACGTAAGAATGATCCCCTTCTATTTGTTATTTGGTTTCTCTGATTTTTCTCGATGATGTCCTTTTTCGATGTAGTTGCTGCTTGGATTCCCAATGCCATCCATGATCTTAAGAGCTACTCCAGGGACCTAGTCTTGACATCGACATATGCTGAACGTGCATGATGCGACTTATCGAAGGGCCGATGGGAAGCCAAAAATTATGGTGAGCCCCATTTCATGTGTTTGTTTATCTCGTTAAAATGTTTTTTCCATACTTATTAAATTTCCTTTCTTACATGCCTTGGAAAAGATGTTGTCATGATTCCCCTATCCTGTGAGGAAGAGGCTTCGATCCCGGTTCCGAAACTGGCGAAGGATAAAAAGATATAAAGGACCTCAATCTCCAAGGATCCAGAGCCCAAGAAGAGAGGGGCTCGTAAGCTCAAAAAGAACATCTTCCTCATGATCGAAGACTCAGTTCGTTGCCTAAGGGAGGAACATGAAGAAGAGGAAGAAGACCATTCTGGGCTAGTAGCCCGGGTGAGGATGAACACCGAGGTCTCAAAGGCCACTGAGTCGGTGAAGGCTGCAAAGATTCCACCTCGAGATGAGGGGGTCTTTGAAAAGTACTTGGGCGAAGTCCCCGAGTCGTCAAGGACTGAAGATTCCTCCCACGTAGTGAGAAAATGGTAGGTATGGCAGTAGGGGCTGGTCTTGAGGCCCATAGAGATGGAGAAAGCGCCCCAAGTGAACCACTTGGGGCAATAGAAATTGGAGACTCCTCATGTTGATACCCAATTTTGCCCTCATATATTTTTCAAATAATATATATACTTTCAAAATATCATTTTGTATTATTATTTAATTTTTAAGATTTACACGAGCATTTTTTTTATAATTTTCCATAATTTTAGAGATATTAATTTTCTTGCGTTAAATTACATAAAAATTCAGTAATTATCCCTTGAAATTATTTGTGATGAGTTAATCATCCAAATTACTATTTTGCATCCTCATACATGTTTCATAATATTTTTCACTTCATTTCATACAATTATGTTTACATTTTAAGCTATTTATTTAATTTTGAAATAATAGCCTATATTCATATACAAAGGTTGCTTATTTATACTATCTGTGTCAAAATAGTATTTTATATTTTTACAATGCTAAATAACTATTTTAATTCATTTTAGTGCATAAAAATATTTTTTATTTATTTACTAGTCATTTTTAAAATATTTTTAATAAACAGTGTGTACATAAGAGCTGGCCTAATTTTTAAACCAATTTTCGGACCAAAAATCCCATTACCTTATCCTAGAACCCCCAGCCCAAAACCAAAAACCCGGTCGGTACCCGTTTAATTAAACCGCCCCAGTCCCTTTTTAAAATCCCGGCCGTTGATCTTAGAGATCAACGACCCACAATTAACCTACACCTTTTAATACCCAACCCCAAATCCTGATTCCCATTCCTTGTAACCCGCCGCCCTGCGACTCTCCCCCTTTCTCTGAAGAACCCTAATCTCCGCCCTTCCTTAATCCCTCTCCTAATGGGATTCGATTACTATTTTCTTACCATATTCGAATCCTTCTGGTACTGGTTGTCCATTTGTGGTGTTACCTAACTAATTTCCTAAGCATGGAAAGAAATAATCTTTGAAATCAAACAAAAAGGGGTTCAAATATTTGATTTTGAGCACTGATTTGTCTATACGTTCAACACTATATTATGTGAGTCCGATTTCGTTTGGATTTCTGTGATTTACACTTTCCCTAAAAAAATTAGGGTTTATCGAATTTTTCTCTTAAATCGATTTTGAATTGATTTGCATGTTTTCTTTCCTTATTTGTTGTTTAATTTACTTCGTTTCCTTATGTGGTTGTTCAATTTTTGACTGCTATATAAACCCCCCATTTTTCCTTCTTGGGACACACTTTGAATCAATTTTTCTTCAGTAAAATTGGGGTTTTGCTACTCTCTTATTCTGTATTGGCCGGCTAAAAGCCAAGGTCATTAACACCTTGTTACTTAACCTGTTCTTGGTGCGAGCATTTCCCTTAGTTCATTGAAGCTCTTGGGAAATTTGAGGCATTGGGATTCTGGGTTTTCTGTGGAAGTTTATTCTTTACTATTCTTCGCTTAACTTGTAAGTTACTGGACTTTGTAATTTCATTCCTATTTATCTGTGATTTGCATATGTTGTCACTCTTAAAGTTCGTTAGTTTAATGTGTTTTCTGAGATGTTTTTGTGTGCAATTCTGTTTGTTTTCTTCAAATTTTTAGGCCTCTTTAACTTTTAGCCTCAAGCATGCCTAAACCTGGTTCTATTAAATTAGATATTTTTCAAGTCTGACTAGTCAATGTGTTAAGAATTACTACTGTTTGGGACCTTTACACTTGTTAGAATCTTTTGGTGTTTAATTTTGCCTTAGGCTATCAATCTTGTTATTCGAATATGCTTTGCCTACATAATTTGTGCTCTCTTTTGTTAGCTAGTCAATAGTGTTCAAAACATGAATGTGTACATTCACTACATGGCACAAGTCCATTTTCCTATCCTATTCTGAATTTGTGTGGTGATAGCTTGCCTATCTAACATGTTTTGACCCCGTCTCTATCAGTATGCCCTTTAGCATGTTTTAACCCCTCGATTCACCAGTAGTTTTAATATGCTTTTATCATTCCTAAATGTTGTTCTACTCCAAATTAGCATGACTGTTTCATAACATTAGGACTTACATTTAGCATAATTTGTACCTTTTCCTTTATTATGAATTTGTGTATGCTACTTTCACCAATCCTACAAACCTGTTATGCTAATGTATGATTACTTATGCACTAAGTGTTGAACTTGTTCTTATGAATCATTGCTAAGTGTGTTCTAAAGCCCTAAGGCCTGTTTGATAATCTGCTCTATATGCTTAACTTGACTATGTTTGTACCCTCTCAGCTTTGTCTCTCAACCTTGGTTTACTATCCTTAACTTGTCATCTATGCTCTCTTGAGTTCTCACTCTTAGACGGCTGAAAGCCAAGGCAACCTAGGTTCTATTATTGACCTCCCTAGTGTGAGCACTGCTTGGGGTCCAATTGAGACCCTTGTGAACTCTGACACACTAGGGTTTGGTCCTTAGTCATTCCCTAAATCTCAAACTACTCCTAGTCATCCCATTCTATCATGTTATCTGCTGTATACCTAAATTGGCTGATTTAAATGGTGCAACACTTGGTGCTATGGTTGAATAAACTGACTTTGGGCTCCTCTATGGATTCTGGAGTCGTATGTTGAATGTGGGTCTTTATTGAAGGCCTGTGTATCCTGTGTAAGAGTTATTGAAGGCCCAGAAAATGCTGGGTATTTCATTCTGAGACTACTGTGGGCCTATTGTCACTGTTGTGTAACATTTGCATTTTACTCATTATTGGGCCTGTAATAACTCTTGTATAAATGATTGGGGTATTAGTAAAAAGGGAAATCGGTAGAATTTAATATTTGCATGATAAAATGGGTAGATAATATGCCTATAGGACTTGGTAAATTTATTTGCTATATGTGTTGTTCAACTACTATGTACACTATAGAAACCATGCCATTAGAGGAAACACACACACACACACACACACTGTCTATTAGCAAACATGAGTAGAAAATGCTACAATTATATTTATTGCTATGTGTTATTAGAAAACCTGCCTATAGGAATTAGTTGTCATTGATGTTTCTTTCAATTGTTATCGCCTACAAGAAATCATTCCTATAGGACTCCAATTATTCTACTTGGCATTATTCACCTAGAAAATATGCCTATAGGTTTAAGATGTGATAATAAAATAAGCTCTAAGTACTATGCGTTAAAGATCCTGCCTATATGGAATAATTGCTCGCTATAACTGGTTAATGCTAGACCATTCAAACACTGTTTCATGTACGTCATATGAATAACTTTTGGACTTCTCCCAACAAATCTTGTTATACCCAACTGCGTAGATCACTTAGTCAAAACACATATAGGATTAGTAACTTAAAACTTGCAATAACCAGCTTGTAATGCCTGAATAATTCTGTCTATGAGCGATATCTTGCCTTTGAAACGACCTGTATGCTTTAACTCAAAATCACCTAGAAAGAATGTCCATGGGTTTAAGACCCTTGATTCTAAAACCCCCTAATTGGCATATGTGTTTGCATGCATTTGCTGTTTAAGTGTAGAGGTCAATGTGAGACCTTAATTGCTTTTATGTGAAGCCTTTATATGTTTTGCTTTTCGCCTAGTTTTGCATTTTTGAGCAGCCTAGATAAGGTCTAGAACCATCCAAATAGAGGTCAAAAACCTCCTGGACCATAGGTACGGGACGAGTAGTGCACGCGTAGGGCACGACTTAGAATTGAATTAGAGTGCTCTTAGGTAGGCAACTTTAACATAGTAATCGGGTAGCATGAGATGATAGTTTGTGCTCGCTAAATAATATGAGTAACACCCTATCCCAAGGGAGTTATGAAATATTATTTATGTTGCACATGTGATACTTTAGGTTAAAAAACTTAAACCCCCCTGTAACGACCCGGCCGGTCGTTTCGTGAGATTAGTCCCGTTTCTCCCATTTATGCTTTATCATATATTGATTAGCCTGTTTATGTTGTGTTGGGTCGGATGGTTTGAGTTTGGAGTGGTCATAGTGAGAACAGAGGCACTTAGCCTCTTAAAGTAACCTAATAGTTGAAAAGTCAAACTGAGAGTTGACTTATTGGTAAACGACCTCGGAATGTTGATTTTATGGCTCGGATAACTTCACTAGGTGATTTTGGACTTAGAAGTGTGTTTGGAATGAAGTTTTGATGTCCGGTGTAGAATTAGGCTTGAATTGGCGAAGGTTAATTTTTGGCGATTTCCTGTCGGCAGTGGAAAATAGGCTATCGGGGTCGGAATGGAATTCTGGAAGCTGGAGCGGGTTCGTAATGTCATTTTGGATATGTGTGCACAATTTCAGGTCAATCATATGTGTTTTGGTTGGTTTCGGCATCATTGGCGAAATTTAGAAGTCTTAAAGTTCATAGGTTTGAATTTGATGTAATTTTGGTGTTTTTGGTGTTTCGAAGGCTCGACTAAGTTTGAATGATGCTATGGGGTATGTTGGTATGTTTGGTTGGGGCCCCGAGGGGCTTGAGATTTATTTCGGATGGTTAGCGGGGGTTTGGACTTAGGAAATTTGCAGCAAATAGCTGCTGGTGTGAATCTACTAGTGTGACCGCACCTGCGGAAGGGGAGCTGCAGGTGCGATGCCGCAGGTGCGAAGGACCCTGCGCAGGTGCTAAGATAGGCCACGCAGGAGGAATCCGCAGGTGCGATGTCACGACCCAAATCCTAAGCCGTCCGTGATGGTGCCTATCATGGAACTAGCCTAGCCAACCATCTCAGATTATCAATATATATTATAATTTCCCAAAATTTAGCAGATTTTAAAATATCAGAATGAGATGAAACAAAATACACACTTTCCCAAAGCCTGGAGCCAACTATCATGAGCATCTAAGACTGAAAATATATTGTACAACATAGTGTCTTGCTACAACAAAAGCCTGAGGTACAAAAGACCAAAAGAAACTATGATCTGAGGGAAGGAAAGGAGGTGAGATGGGGACGCTGAGCAGCTACCTCAATCCTCGAACAACTCCAAGCTCGTCCAGAAATCAACTAGTGAGATGGTCCGACACCTGGATCGGCACACAGAGGTGCAGGGAGTATCGTGTATACGCCAACTCAGTAAGTAATCAATGTAACTAAAAACTTGAGTGTAGTGACGAGCATTTAAATCATGTAAATCCATAAAATAAATAACAGTGGAAATGAATAGTTCAAGTCAGGAATTCTACAATTCCGAATATTTCATAAAACTCCATTAGAAAATCTCATATAAAACATCTATCCAACATTTATTATCAGAGGCTCAGTGTAAAGAAGAGTGTAAACAACTTTTTTTCATAAAATATAAGCCCCTCGGGCACAGTATCACTCACAAATAAGCCACTCGGGCAAGCCTATCAGTCACTCGTGAATCCACTATCAGTATCTCATGCTCTCACTTAACACTCGTACTCAGCAAGTACGATGAACACACACATATGTTGCGGCGGGCAGTCCGCTCCACTACTACTTATATATATCTATACTGCTGCGGCGTGCATCCCGATCCATATGTAACATACGCGGCGGCGTGCATCCCGATCCATATACTAGTCAACTGCGCTCACTGGGGGTGTACAGACTCCTGGGG
>ML311088.1:0-14897 GCA_005239505.1 Nicotiana paniculata
ATTTCATCAACTCCAGGTTCACGAAGGCGTTCACCTCTACCTCTAGACAAAGACCGAGAAACCATAAACCTCGGAGAAACTAGTGATCTAGTGGAAGGAGAAGGAATTATATGAGAAGAAGAGGAGCCCCTCAAAGGAGTGGATCCTAAACTTCTAAGTCTACCACCCCTCTGACTCCTAGTCGGAGCAGAAGATGGCGTTAAATTTTCAATATCTATTACTCCCTGAGGTTGGTTTGAAGAAGACATGTTTACAAAGGCAAGAAGAGAGTTCTTTACAAAAGACAAAGTTAGAAAAATGTTTCGTGGAAGCCAAGAAAAGAAGAAAGGTATTTATACTTGAGGACAACAGTCAAACATGGGAAAAAAGAAAAATAATGATGAAAAGTCATAATTGAAGATGTCACTTCAAAACTGGCACAGCCGCAAAAAGCCCTAAAAGGTGCCGAGTAAATGCAGAACCAATCCGAAAAGGACACGTGGTATGAGCATTAAATGGAAGTGACAAATGAAGCCTATGGTGCAGAGAAGGATACAATGATTCGAGGAAAAGCGGCGATAAAATATTCCAGCCATAAATGAATATCCACTTACCAAATATTAATTGTTAAATATATGGTAAGTGGGGGGATTATCTGTATTTGTAAAAAAGAGTTTCACACATAAGCCAACTTTTGACAACTCAGCCAGTCACGTGGACACAAGAAAACACGACAGCTGGATGTGATTCTTTCAAGAGGTACGGAACAAAGAGGCACGATTTAGTAAACCCTCGAGCTTATCAGCCACAGGAAACTCAACCTGATCAAAATAGGGGAGAGGCACGGTCAAAATGAATCTAGACAAAGCTACAGGCAGATTCAAAGACCCACAATTGATTACTCGAACATTATGTAACCGTACCCCAATTACCGTTATCCTTTGTAACGCCTCATTAATGTCATAATTAGTCATTAATGAGAAACCATAGCAAGAGTTGTACGTTATAATAATCTCCTATATAAGGGAGGGGAATACAACTTGTAAAAGGCATCTGATTCTCGAATATAATTGACTACAATTTTCTATATTTTGGCAATATTGTCTGTTATTCATTTTTCTCTATTTTCTTGATTATCAGTAACCCGTGTTCATCTTAAAAATAGCTTTAGTAAAAAGGTATAATTCTTTGGTTAAACAAGTATCCCGCCTAATCTCGAAGAAGTAGTGACAAGAGGTAGACGTGATACTTACTAGGGTCAAAATTTTAAATAACATAATTTAATAAGGGCTAGGCAGGCATAACCGTCGTAGTAATCACAAAGACATAAAGTATCAAGTATAATTGTAATTACCTTTGCATGTCAAATTTCACTAGCATATAATGTACTAAATTCCCCTTTTTTCACATGAAACAGTTTATACAATTACAACAAAACTCCCAGTAAATTATATAGCACATAGTATGCAAAAAGCGTACGGTCGAAGCGTCACGAAAATAAATGTGCACTGCCGAGGGTCGAACGACTCGAACAATAGATGCATCTATTATCCCGCTCGCGAATCGAACATGCGACGCGGTTGACATAATAGTAGGGCTATCTCGCTCATGAATCATACATGCGACGTTGGTGCCTTATACATACACATAATTTTTCAATATTTAGGGATTTAATAGAGATTGTACATAAAAGCAAGAACTTAAGCAATATAATTTTTGAAGATAACTTACTAATACTCTCATACCAATTCAAGGACACTATGAAACTCAAAATACATTTAGGGACATATGTAAGGCACATAAAAGCATGCTCGTGAGTCCTAGAACTACCCAACATAACATAATAGTAGCTACGCACGGACTCTCGTCACTTCGTGCGTGCGTAGCCCCCCGAAAATAAGGACATGCAATTATTTATAATCACCTATGGGGACAATTCCCTCTTACAAGGTTAGAAAGGAGACTCACCTCGTGTAGAACCTACTTTCCGGGTCAAGAACGCGCCCGAACCTCCAAACTCGTCTCTCAAGGACTCGAAACTAGTCAAATATTGTATACATGAATTAATCTATGCTCAAAAGTATGAAATTTACCTAATTAAGTAGTTATTTCAACCTACTTTGAAAAATCCCAAAAATACACCCCGGGCCCACATGCTCGGATTCCGAAAATTCTTGAAGGAAACACTTACCCATACCCTAAGGATCATTAATATATGGTTTTTGTATGATTTCATAGCTAGTTAGTGGATAATTCCCCAAATTTCATAAAGCCCTAAGTTTTTACTCTAACCCTTGATTTTCACTAATTAGGAGGTTAATATACCTAGGAATTCATGTATTAGACTAACATTAGAGTAGAAATCACTTACCTTTCAGTAGCTAGGTCTTTTGGCTCTTTTCTAAGCTCTCAAGGTCGACTATGGGGGAATAAATGGGGTGAAAATGATTCTGTCCTGTGTTTTAAAGAAAACACTGCCTACAGGGGTACCGCACCTGCGGTCTCGCGCCTGCGGTCTCGCGCCTGCGAGAAAAGTGTCGCACCTGCGGAAGAGGGGCAAAGGTCCTGGGCTCGCACCTGCGGAGAGGAGCTCGCACCTGCGGCTCCTCTCCTTCAGATATTATCCGCACCTACGAGAAATGGGCAGCCTCACCTGAAGCCGCACCTGCGAGGCAAGGACCGCATGAGCGGTCTCGCACCTGCGACTGGGCAACCGCACTTGCGGTCACACCAGATCAGGTGCACCAGCAACTACTTCTGCTTGTTTTTGGCCCCGTTTGGTGCCTGAGAGGCACCTGGGACCACCCGAGCCCCCGTCCAAATATACCAACAAGTCTCAAATCATAATACAGACTCGTTCGAGCCTTCGGAACACCCAAAACAATGCTAAAACTCAAAATCACACCTCAAAACCCCTAGAATCAAACTTAGGAACTTTAAGTTCTTGAATTTGCTAACAATGCGCTGAATCAACCTATACTACTCGGAATGACACCAAATTTTGCAAGAAAGTCATAAATGACATAACAGATCTATTCCAAATCTTGGAGTTCCGTTTGGACCTCGATAACACAAAAACATATCCCAAACCACAATATGAACTTAAGGAAACTCTTATTTTGCTATTGGGCGCCGAAACACTCCCGGGTCATCCAAAAACCATTCCGAAGATATGCCCAAGTCCGAAATCATCATACGAAGATACCGGAACTGTCGAAACTCGATTCCGAGGTTGTTTACTCAAAATGTTGACCGAAGTCAAACTTGGCCTTAAAAGCCAACCTTAAGGAACCACATGTTCCTATATCACCCTAAACGCTTGCGAATCCCGAACCACCCGTCCCCGCAAGTCCTAAATCAAAATAAGCCGCTATGGGAAGTTTCATTTAGGGGAACGGGGTCCAATAATGCAAAACGACCGGTCGAGTCGTTTCATTCTCCACCTCTTAAACAAACGTTCGTCCTCGAACAGGTCTAGAATCATACCTGAAGTGCTGAATAAGTGCGGATATCTGCTCCGCATGTACTCCTCGGACTCCCAGGACGCCTCTTTGGCTGGTTGTCCCCTCCACTGGACCTTCACAACAGAAACTCTCTTGGACCTCAACTGGCGATCCTGCCTGTCAATAATAACAACTGGCTCCTCCTCGTAGCCCAACCTCTCATCAAACTGAATAGTGCTGAAATCAACCATGTGAAAGAAGTCGGCGTGGTACCTCCGGAGCATGGATATATGAAATGCCGGATGATCTCCTGAAAAATTGGGAGGTAAATCTAGCTCATAAGCAACCTCCCCAACTCGCCTCAACACCTCGAAGGGACCTATAAACCTCGGGCTCAGCTTGCCCTTCTTTCCAAATCTCATAATACCCTTCATTGGCGAGACCTTCAACAGAACCTTATCTCCCTCCATAAATGATACATCACGCGCATTCTGATCCGCGTAACTCTTCTATTTAGACTGTGCTGTGCGAAGCCTCTCCTGAATCAACTTCACTTTCTCCAAAGCATCTCTCACCAGGTCGGTGCCATATAACTTAGCCTCGCCAAGATCAAACCACCCGATAGGAGAACGAAATCGCCGACCATACAAAGCCTCAAATGGAGCCATCTCGATGCTAGACTGATAACTATTATTGTAAGCAAACTCGGCCAAAGGCAAGAACTGGTCCCACTGACCTTCGAAGTCAATCACACATTCACTGAGCATGTCCTCCAATATCTGAACTATACGCTCCGACTGACCATCATTCTAAGGGTGAAATGTTGTACTGAGATCTATCTGGGTACCCATATCACTATGAAATGCTCTCCAGAAGTGCGAGGTGAACTAAGGACCTCGATCTAATATAATGGACACCAGCACACCGTGCAACCGGACTATCTTCCGAATGTAGATCTGGGACAAACTCTCAGAAGTATATGTAGTAGGCACTTGAATGAAATGTTCCGATTTGGTCAACCTATCCACAATGACCCAAACTACGTCAACCTTCTACAAGGACTGAGGTAACCCAACCACGAAGTCCATAGTGATGTGCTCCCACTTCCACTCGGGAATGGACATCTGCTGAAGTAGGCCTCCTGGCCTCTGGTGCTCATACTTAACCTGCTGGCAATTAAGACACCTAGCCACATACTCCACAATTTCCTTCTTTATCCGCCTCCACCAGAAATGCTGCTTCAAATCACGATACGTCTTTGTAGCACCAGGATGAACAGAGTACCGTGAACTGTGTGCCTCCTCTAGAATCCTCTCTCTCATGACATCGACATTAGGAACACATAAACGGCCCTGAAGTCTTAGAACACCATCCTGGCCAATAGTAACCTCCTTGGCACCACCCTAAACCACTGTCTCCCGTAGCTCTTCCAAGCACGGATCATCGAACTGTCGAGCCTTAATCTCTCCCAATAATGAAGACTGGGCAACTACATGTGCTAGAACTCGGCGAGGCTCTGAAAGGTCTAATCTCACCAGGTGATTAGCCAAGGACTGAATGTCTAAGGCTAGAGGTCTCTTCTCTGCTGTAATATAAGACGAGCTACCCATACTCTCTGCCTTCCTTCTCAAAGCATATGCAGCCACATTTGACTTTCTCGGATGATAAAGAATTGTGATGTCATAATCCTTCAGCAACTCAAGCCACATCCGCTGCCTCAAGTTAAGATCCCTCTGCTTGAACAAGTGTTGCTAGCTGCGGTGGTCTGTATAAACCTCACATGACACCCCATACAAGTAATTCCTCAAGATCTTAAGGTCATGAACAATCGCCGTCAACTCTAAATCGTGCACATGGTAATTCTTCTCATGAACCTTCAGCTGGCACGAAGCATAAGCAATAACTCTCCCTTCCTGCATCAACTCACACCCCAAGCCAACCCGTGAAGCGTCGCAATACACTGTATACATCCCAAAACCGGAAGGTAATACCAGAACTGGTGCTGAGGTCAATGCTGTCTTGAGTTTCAGAAAGATCGCCTCACACTCTTCGGACCATCGGAACACGGCATTCTTCTGAGTCAATCTAGTCAGTGGGGTTGAAATAGATGAAAAGCCATCCACAAATCGCCGGTAGTAGTCTGCTAGACCCAAGAAAATCCTGATCTCTGTAGCTGAATTAGGACGTGGACAACTCTGAACTGCCTCAATATTCTTAGGATCAACCTTGATACCCTCTCCGGATACCACATGTCCCAAGAATGCCACGGAATCCAACCAAAACTCACACTTGGAGAACTTAACATATAGCTTTTGTTTTTGCAAAGTTTGGAGCACCACTCTCAAATGCTGCTCGTGCTCTCTCAGGCTACGTGAGTAAATCAGAATGTCATCAATGAAGACAATGACAAAAGAATCAATGTACAGCCTGAACACCCTGTTCCTCAAGTCCATAAATGCTGTTGGGGCATTAGTCAAGCCAAAGGACATCACCAGGAACTCCTAATGGCCATATCTCGTACGAAAAGCAGTCTTCGGAACATCTGAGGCCCGGATTTTCAACTGATGATATTCCGATCTCAAATCAATCTTAGAAAATACCCGAGCACCCTGCAACTGGTCAAACAAATCATCGATGCACGACAAAAGATACTTGTTCTTAATGGTGGCCTTGTTCAACTAGTGGTAATCAATACACATCCGCATGGACCCATCATTCTTCTTCACGAATAGAACTGGAGCATCCCACGGTGATACACTCGGTCTGATGAACCCCTTAGCCAACAACTCCTCAAGCTGATCCTTCAACTCCTTCAACTCTTTTAGAGCCATACGGTATGGAGGAATAGATATAGGTTGGGTGCCTGGAGCTAAATCAATGCAGAAATCAATATCATGATTTTGAGGCATGCGTGGAAGGTCTGAAGGAAATACATCAGCAAACTCTCGAACCACTGGCACTGAATCAATTGTCGGAGACTCGGTGGTGGTGTCCCGCACATAAGAAAGATACGCCAGACAACCCTTCTCGACCATATGTCGAGCCTTCAGGAAAGAAATAACCCGACTAGCTACACTAACTGAGGAACCCCTCCACTCCAGCCTAGGCAACTCGGGCATGGCTAAAGTAACTGTCTTGGCATGGAAATCTAGCACGACATGATAGGGAGGTATCCAATCCATGCCCAGGATAATCTCAAAATCAACCATGTCGAGCAATAGGAGGTCCGCTCTGGTCTCGAACCCAAAAAATGAAATCAAACAGGACCGATAAATTTGGTCTACTACCACAGAATCGCCCACAGGAGTGGACACATAAATAGGAGTACCTAAGGACTCGCGAGGAACATCGAGGAAACAAACAAATAAGGCTGACACATATGAATAAGTGGATCCTGGATCAAATAACATTGATGCCTCTCTACCACATACTGAAATAGTACATGTGATCACGACATCTGAGGCCATTGCATCTTATCGGGATGGAATAGTATAGAATCTAGCTGGAGAACCGGATGACTGACCTCCGCTAGAATGAATAGGGGCTGACAGAGCTCCGGGATGAACTCTACCAGCCTGCCCTCTACCTCTGGGTGGAAGAACCACCGGTGCTGAGAATGTAGGCTGATAACTCTACTGAACGGCCTTGCCCCGAAGCCTGGGACAAGTCCTCCTGATATGGCCTGAATCCCCACACTCATAACATCTCGCCAGTGGCGTGGCCTGCTGCCCTAAAAAGGAACTCTGGATGGCTGGGGACGGTGAGAACCCCTGGCATGGCGCTGAAGTAAGGACTAAGAGACCCCTGATGACCGAAATACCCGCCTGAGGAACCTTGAATGGCTGGTGGATGATAGGAACTCTCCTCCATGGCGCTGAAATAAGGCCTCACTGGAGCACCACAGAGAGGTGGTGGAGGAGCTGAATATGGAGGCATGCTAGGCTAGCCTCTATCGAACTGACCTCTACCCCTGGCTGGGGAACCTATGAAATCTCCAGAAAATGTAGCTATCTTATCCTATTGACTCTGCTCTCTGCCCCTCGATCGATAACCCTCAATCCAGTGAGCTATCTCAACCACAAGCTGATAGGGAGTCCCCATATCCACCTCTCGGGCCATGTTGGCCCTAATATCTGAGTGCAGCCCAGCTACAAATATCCGCACTCTCTCAACATCAGTAGGGAGTATCATAAGGGTATGGCAGGACAACTTTGAAAATCGAGCCTCGTAGTCTGTCACTGACATCTGTCCCTGCTCCAGCTGCTCAAATTGATACCACAGCTCTTCCCTCTCGGAGGGTGGGATATATCTGTCCAGAAACAACTGACTGAACTGCTCCCAAGTGATGGAAGGGGAACCTGCTGGTCTACCAAGGATATAGGAATGCCACCATCTGCGGGACCTTCCCTCAAGCTGAAAAGTAGTGAAGTCCACTCCATGGGACTCCAGTATACTCATTTGTGTAGTCTGTCCCTACACGTATCAATGAAGTCCTGGGCATCCTCGCCCTTCTCACCTTCGAAGATAGGAGGGTGCAATCAGGTCCATCTATCCAGTAACTTTTGCGGATCGCCGTCCGCAGCTGGTCTGAGCTCAGGTGCTGCTGCTACAGGCTGGGCCCCACCCACGGGCAGTGTACCCGGGGTCTGATAAATTGCTGCTGCATGGCCTACGTTCTGGGAAATAGGGGTCTAGACTCCCCCTCCTGTCTGAGATGTGGCAGGATCCGCTGGAAATAAACCAGCCTACGTCATATAGTGTCCATGAATCTCATCATACAGCCCATGACCTCCTGGAAGCCTGGCGCCGTCATAAAGTCTACTGGGGCAGGATCTGCTGGGGGCACCTCGCCCTACTCCACTGTGATAGGATCCTCTGCCAGATCTGCAGGGTGTGCTACTGGAACATCTCTGGGACGCCCTCGTCCCCTACCTCGGGCCGGTGCCCTCCCCCGGCCTCTGCCACAGCCTCAAATGGCGGGGGTAGCGGTATCTCCCGGGTCTGGAACGTCAGCCGCGCGAGTCTTCACTATATGTGAGAGAATAGAAGAATGAGATTTAGTAAACCATCGACTGCACGATAGAACATGAATAAAGAGAGGTTTCCTAACACCCTATAGCCTCCCGAAGATAAATACAGACGTCTCCGTATCGATCCACACGACTCTATTAGGTTTGCCCGTGACTTGTGAGACCTACGTGAGCCTAGAGCTCTGATACCATGTTGTCATGACCCAAATCCCAATTTAGGTCACGATGGCACCCAACTCTGATGTCAGGCAAGGAAACCTTAATTTACTAGTGATCCCTTTTTAATTTATAAAACAATTTCCCATACTTGAGAGGTTTTTCTTTTAGATTTATTTTTAAATTTCGAAGTAAACAAGTGACTTAGACAACCAAAAGTGAGTAATAAATATAGTAATCACCACCAATAATTACAATCCAAAAGAATAGAATATCCACTACATGGGCATGCCAGGAACTGGCGTCACAAGTCTACGTGCATCTAATAGAAACGAGTATCCAAAAGAAAGTACAAGTTTTCCGTACTGTCTGAAGAAAAGTAATACAGACATAGAAAAAGAAAAGAGGAACTCCAAGGTGCTGCCAGAGAAGAACATCAAGGAAAGCAGCTCACCGAGAAGTCCACGCCAAATATACGTCAGGGACGAGCTCCGGATGAATACCCAGATGCACCTGCCTCAGAGCCTGTACAATTAAGTACAAAAGCGTAGCATGAGTACATAAACAAATATGTACCCAGTGAGTATCCCGCCTAATCTCGAAGAAATAGTGACGAGAGGTAGACGTGATACTTACTAGGGTCAAAATTTTAAATAACATAATTTAATAAGGGCTATGAAGGCATAACAGTCGTAGTAATCACAAAGACATAAAATATCAAGTATAATTGTAATTACCTTTGCATGTCAAATTTCACTAGCATATAATGTACTAAATTCCCTTTTTTTTTCCACATGAAATAGTTTATACAATTACAACAAAACTCCCAGTAAATTATATAGCACATAGTATGCCAAAAGCGTACGGTCGAAGCGTCGTGAAAATAAATGTGCACTGCAGAGGGTCGAACGGCTCAAACCATAGATGCATCTATTACCCCGCTCGCTAATCGAACATGCGACGCGGTTGACATAATAGTAGGGCTATCCCGCTCATGAATCTTACATGCGACGCGGGTGCCGTATACATACACATAATTTTTCATTTAGGGATTTAACAGAGATTGTACATAAATGCAAGAACTTAAGAAATATAATTTTTGAACATAACTTCCTAATACTCTCATACCAATTCAAGGATACTATGCAACTCAAAATACATTTAGGGACACATGTAAGGCACATAAAAGCATGCTCGTGAGTCGTAGAACTACCCAACATAACATAATAGTAGCTACGCACGAACACTCGTCACTTCGTGCGTGAGTAGACCCCGCAAATAAGGACATGCAATTATTTATAATCACCTATGGGGACAATTCCCTCTTACAAGGTTAGAAAGGAGACTCACCTCGTGCCGAACCTACTTTCCGGGTCAAGAACGCGCCCGAAACTCCAAACTCGTCTCCCAAGGACTCGAAACTAGTCAAATATTATATACTTGAATTAATCTATGCTCAAAAGTATGAAATTTACCTAACTAAGTAGTTATTTCAACCTACTTTGAAAAATCCCAAAAATACACCCCGGGCCCACATGCTCGGATTCCGAAAATTCTTGAAGAAAACACTTACCCATACCCTAAGGATCATTAATATATGGTTTTTGTATGATTTCATAGCTAGTTAGTGGATAATTCCCCAAATTTCATAAAGCCCTAAGTTTTTACTCTAACCCTTGATTTTCACTAATTAGAAGGTTAATCAACCTAGGAATTCATGTATTAAACTAATATTAGAGTAGAAATCACTTAAATTTCAGTAGCTAGGTCGTTGGCTCTTTTCTAAGCTCTCAAGGTCGACTATGGGGGAAGAAATGGGGTGAAAATGATTCTGTCCCATGTTTTAAAGAATCACTACCTACAGGGGTACCGCACCTGCGGCTTTAGGACCGCACCTATGATCTCGCGCCAGCGAGAAAAGTCTCGCACTTGCGGAAGAGGGGCAAGGGGCCTAGGCTCGAACCTGCGGAGAGGAGCCCGCACCTGCGGCTCCGCTCCTGCGGATATTATCCGCACCTGTGAGAAATGGGAAGCCTCACATGAAGCCGCACCTGCGAGGCAAGGACCGCATGAGCGGTCTCGCACCTGCGACTGGGCAACCACACCTGCGGTCAGACCAGATCAGGTGCACCAGCAACTGCTTCAGCTGGTTTTTGGCCTCGTTTGGTGCCCGAGAGGCACCTGGGCCTTCCCGAGCCCCCGTCCAAATATACCAACAAGTCCCAAATCATAATACGGACTCGCTCGAGCCCTAGGAACACCCAAAAAAAATGCTAAAACTCAAAATCACACCTCAAAACCCCTAGAATCAAACTTAGGAACTTTAAGTTCTTGAATTTGCTAACAATGCGTCGAATCGACCTATACTGCTCCGAATGACCCCAAAATTTCAAGCAAGTCATAAATGACATAACAAATCTATTCCCGGTCTCAGAATTCCATTTTGACCTCGATAACACAAAAACACGTCCCAAAGCACAATATGAACTTAAGGAAACTCTTCTTTCTCTATTGGGCGCCGAAACGCTCCTGGGTCATCCAAAACTCATTCCGAACATACGCCCAATTCCGAAATCATCATTAAAAGCTACCGGAACCGTCGAAACTCGATTCCAAGGTCGTTTACTCAAAATGTTGACTGAAGTCAAACTTGGCCTTAAAGGCCAACCTTAAGGAACCACATGTTCCTATATCACTCTAAACGCTTCCGAATCCCGAACCACCCATCCCTGCAAGTCATAAATCACAATAATCGCTATGGGAAGTTTCATTTAGGGTAACGCGGTCCGATAATGCAAAACAACCGGTCAGGTCATTAAATTGATCAACGGTCCGGATGACCCCCTTCCTAAAATAAACCTAAAGACTACCCTTCCCCCCTTCTCATTTCCCCCTCACGCTCCTCTGTCTCAACCTTCTCATCTCTCTCAACTCTCTCATCTCTTCGACTCTCTCTGCTAAACCTAGCCCCTTCTCCGACCGTCACTTTGCTGGAAAGCATGGTGGTTTCATCACCCACAGCCTCATGGATTTCTCCTTAAAGTGTGTTATTGCTCTTGAAGACCTCAAGTGAACCAGAGGCGGTTCACTCACCTCCTATGATCTCATGCCATTTTTCGGTCACCCATTGCCGTCCGAGTAAGATCTACCACTTTCCGGCTGAAACCAGTGACTTTTGAGTTTTTTCTTCTCCCCTCTGGGTTCTCTCTTTGAAACCCTAACTTCTAAAACTCTTAATTCTTCTAGATCTGTAACAGATCTATACATGTTATGATTTATTTTCATGTTTCCCTTAAAGATTTTCCTGTTTCCTAAACGATTCTTCATTTTTTCAAACTAGGGGTTCTAAATCCTTTTTCAAAATAGTTCTCTTTCTGGTTTCTTAATATTATTTTATGATTTTTATCGTGTTTAAACATTATTTGAGCTTCTCCCTTCTTGTTTGAGTCATTTTGATAGAAACCCCAAATTTCTTGGTTTCAATCTGTGATTCTGAGTTTATGCGCGATAATGTTTTTACCTGTTCTAGTATTACTGCTTCTATTTCATGAGTACTTTGTGATTTTTGTGATTTTTTCTCTATAATAGCCATTATGGTTTCTGACTCTTCGTTACTTCTGCCTAAATCATGTTTATTCTTCTAAATACTTTAATTATTTGCTATGTTCTATGCAAATCCCTAATTTTGTGTGATTAGGGTTTCTGACTTTTGCCTAATGTATGTTCATTTCGCTTAAATCAGTACTATTTACCAATTTGAATCTTTGAATAATTGTGATTAGTACTGTTCTCTACTGATTCTGAGTATTTCCTTAAATATGTGATACTTTCCCTAATTGATGCTGATTTCCTGTGATTTGAATCTCACTCGAGGTTTTTCTTGTTGATTTCCAGAATTTCCTGCCTTATTTCTATGAATAATTTTGTCAAATTAATTCACATATGCTTTCCTTAACTAGAGTATTCTGAACCCGGTCTTAATTATATGCTCTATACCTATGCTGCTTCTTATATGTTAAAATCAGCTCTTACATGATTCTCTTTCCTTATTTAGTCACTGTCTATTACCGTTTGTATAAGACTCCTTAATTAAAAAGAGTACTGACATTAAATTGATTCTAATTGATATTTACTTCTATAATTTTGCTGAACTATTATTTGTTACCATATTCTCTGCCTATTTTCAAAACTATATATACTCTACTCTTTCATTAACATCAGACACACAGACACAAGCATACTCATTTCTCTCTCTTTTACTTTCCTACACACTCTCTCTTATTGACTACTGGCTACTCAGTCGGCTGAAAGCCAAGACTGAGTAACTTATTACTGTTCTACTGCTCTACTTGCTCTACTGCTCTCTTTCTCTGCACACTACTGCCTTATTGCTCTACTCCTCTGCACACTACTGTTCTATTCTCTCAATCTTGACTGGTATGTCTTCTATTTGATTTACAACATCTCAAACAACATGTTTATGTTCGTATTGCACTTTCTCTTATTCCTTTTGTGCTTCTACTTGTGGTTCTACTGTTTACCCTATAACTAGCATATCTATTCTGTCTATGTGATTTCCCTTCCCCTTTATTTCAGCATGTCTACTGCTCCTCCTACTTGTTTGTTACAATTATGCCTTACTCCCTAACCCCAATACATTATCAATATGTGTGCGTGACCCCCTAGCTACTAAGTAATCCTGAACCCCTTCCCTAAACCTAATGTATGAACCTGTTTAGCATCCCTCAATTTAATGTTGTTAAGCTCCTGGCATGAACATTTTGTGATAGAATGTGCTGTGACTTTTTAAGACCTGAAATGCTTTCTCTGATGTCTACCTGTGTGCAAATATGCTCTTACATGTGAATTACTTGTCCCCAAACACCTTTCCCCTGTTTGTGTTTGCTTCCCNTCTTCCCTAAACTATGTGTGCTATTCTGATTCTGAGATTTCCCTACTCACCTTCCTTAAAAACTGTTTTCAAATAAGAGTTAAACTCTTGTATTGTTTTTCTTTCAAGAACTGATTCTAGATGGATCATTTTCAAATTGTTTTTCTCAACTCAATTCTTTTTAAAACTATATCAAGCACTCTCACATACTCTTAGAAGTCTAGGTTTTTCCCCTTTAGTGTGTGACTGCTTTGGGACCCTATGAGCTCCCTCTGGACTTTGACACACAAAGGCTGTCCATTCCACAATGCACTTACTCTCTATCTTGGCTATGAAATCTGGGTGTAAGCACTGCCCGGGATCCCTTGAGGTCCTTAGGGAACTCTGACACATCCGGATTGTTAAAAGGTTGTGAAACATTACTTGGAATTGAGGACATGGAGATCTGGGTCTATACTGTAGGCTCCCTATAGTTAACTTCTTATTTTCTTTACTTTCATTTATGTAATTCCTATTCAATGGTATGTAATATATAATTGTAAACAACTCTGGGGTTGGATAGTGAAAAGGGATGGGTAATATTCATGCTGTAGTGTAATCAAGAGTAGAAATCATGCTTTCGAGGTTTACTCTCTATGCGCAATATCAGCCATGTTTAGGTATAACATGCCATGCATTAGATATCATACTACTTAGTCTCATATATACTTTTTTCCTTTCAGCATGTCATCATTCATTGCCCTCACTTAGAGATCCTGCCTATAGGACAAATAATTAAGTAAATTGCTATTATGTGATTCTGCTCATATAAACGTGTCCTGAAGCTTCATTTAGAAGTCCTGTCCTAGAATAAATAATGGTAACAAAAACTGCAATCATGTCTCATCATGGTTTACAAATAGAGGTCCTGTTCTAGGTAAACAACGATTAAAATCTGTCACCTATGGTATTCCTGAAACTGTGCATAATGCTGTGATTCTATGTGCATTTAGAGATCCTGTTTTAGCAACTGCATATGTTCCTTATGCATTAGACATCATGTTATAGGATCGTACTCATTTAACTACACTTAGTCTAAATAAAGATGTATAAGACAGTCCCTGTTCTAATAAGCTGGAAATCGGTCTCTGGTAAACACTTAGAATCACATGCTATTAGGATTGGTAATCTGAAACCCTTTTAACAAAGTTGTACAACTGTTGCATGTTATTTTACACCTAGGCAAGACTTAGGAAATCAGTTACAAGGAATAAAACTAGATCTGTCTTTGTGTTATCACTTAGATACCATGCTTAGGATCTGAACCTGAATCTGGAACTTAACTGTGTATGAGTGATGCTGTTTATGTGTACTGTGTGTGGAGGAATACTTGAGCCTTTATCTGCTTTCCATGCTTTC
>ML311089.1:0-33132 GCA_005239505.1 Nicotiana paniculata
AAACTGGGGACCCCGGGCGTTTGGGCTCTAATGCACCCCTAAAGCCAGGGCAGGCCTGGCGTTAGGGACCTAACGCCCCCCTAATGCCAGGGGTTACCAGGCCTTATGGGGCAAACGCCCCCCTAACGCCAGGGGGTGCCAGGCTTTAGGAGGGAAACGCCCGGCTATCGCCCGGGCGTCTCCTTTTGCGTATTTTCGACGTATTTGCATCCCTTTAGCTCCGTTTCCATCTCCAATTCACCTACACATAAAATAAACTCCATTAAGCACATAACAAGTGTATTTTTATCATTAANCCGCTCGTGGAAAGCGTTGCCCCTGAAATACGAGTGGAAGGTCAAAAATCATGGTAAGCTGAATGCAGTATGCCCTTACCTTTTCTTGTGAGAAAGTTATCTGACTCATTTCCCCTATTGAATATAGGTCTACCCCAGGGCTCAGTTGTTGTCCCCAAGGAGGACATTTTGGCTGATTCTGGTAATACAGCGAGGCTGCTGCAAAAAGATTTTTCATAGATAGGCATATTCGGGCCTGCTTTTGGTGCAAGTGCTTCTTCTCGGAGTCCCCGATCGGAGAACAAGAAACCAAAACGAAGGCGTTCCTCTGTGGCCGGGGGAAAAATAAGAGGGCGAAGAATGCTGCCCCCGGGTCATCTCCAGAAGTCATGGTGACGAGCCCTCCGACGGGCAGGCCATAGATACCGTGATGATTGAAGATGATGGAGTAGCTAGCGAGGAAGGAGCTTCTCTATATAGAAGACGACAACCTTCCTCAACTCAATAGACCGTTCAATCTGTTGGGTTAGTTACGCTAACTGAGGACGATGTCTCGGCGATTTGGGTGGAGTATGAAATGGTGGATAATATCAACTCCCGCCTCCAGGTCCTAGTCGATGCGCCGAGTATTTTGGGGATGAGTACCGGGTCCCTTTCATCTTCGGTTGACGAGCAACCAACAACCGACACTATGTTGTCACAACCGCTTCTCTCCCTTCAACACCATCAGCTTCATCTCTATATTCACCAACACCAGCAACTGCTACATCATCTCCACCTTCGTCAACTCTTCCACCAACAACTACTACATCATTTCCACCGGCCGCATCTGCCTGAGAAGAGGATGTCCTTCTTTCCCAATCCCCAGTCATCGGAATTTGGGAAAATACTATGCTCCCGCCTCAGAAGATCCGCAAAGGAGGAAGAACATTACTCTCTCGGTCTCCACTGGATGCAATTTGCTATCCTGGCCGGTGGAACTTTCTAACTATCGAAAGTCTTTGGCTTCAGAAAAAGATTGAGAAAATATACAGGCTCATTTGGGAGAATGCTTGTTGAACATTTCCATGCACAACGCCGCAGCGGTACATTCTTTACTTCCTTTGTTATTTCTTTTGGTTTTGCCTGAAAATATCCTAAGTTTGCCTTTCTTTTTTCGTAGGCCAAATTTCTTGCTACTGAGGGTCTCTAAAGGTTGATTCAGGAAAAATAAGAACTTACCTCTGCACGGGGATCAACTTTTGGCCGAGTAGGAGAAAATTGGTGCTCGTCTCGCAGAATTGGAAGCCAAAGCTACTAAGGTCGTTGTATTGGAAATTCATTTGCAGCAAAGCAATCAAGAAGTGGTGACCCTTAGCCAAAAGATTGGCCCGCTTAGGGTTAAATTTGATGAAGCTAGGGCCAAATGGGCTAAGTCCATAATGTTGGTCTTGTTGCAACTGGTCGCGAGGCTGCCTCTGCTGAAAGATTGACCAACTTATAGGTAACCTTGAACTCCAAAAGCTTGTTGCTGCGAGGGTGAAACATGTCCAGTTGGAGGAGAACTATAGGAAGACTATTGATTATAATAGGCTATTTAGCTCAACTGTGCATCACCTCGATGTTAGCCGGGAAAACCTTTATGCCGTGGTAACCCAACTCAAAGAAGAACTTTAAGCGCCGAGCGCTTGTTCTCGTTGTTGAGAAAACTTATGATATGTACAACATGAGGAGAAAAACCTTGGAAGAGGATAAAGCAGGTATCATTGACTTTGATTCCAAAATTGCTTATGCCCATGAGCTTAAGTTAACTGCAAAAAGGGGTCTTCCGGTAAAGCCTGATGCTTCTGGTTCTTCCGGTTCTGTTTTCGAAACTTTGGGAACTGTAGAGGAAATGAAAGGCGAAGATGTTGAAGGCCAGACTGATAAGGGCCAATATGTTGAGCCATCGGCGGAACTACCCACTTTTGTTGTGGGCGTCAGACACTTCTCTTTCTTCGGGTTCCGGAGATGCAGCAGTTTAGCTTTTCTTTTCTTTTTCAAACTTTTGTACCTATGACGCTTTGGCACGCTATTGTAAAGAAAGACATATTTTTGCTCAAGTATTGCATGAGCCTTTCTTTCGTTTGAACATTTATGCAAGTTTTAACATTTGTATTCGTTTTTGCTGAAGTGTTTTGCGCAAGTTTTACGGTTTGCATCTTATTATGTAAAGTCTTGGGTGTATATTTTTCCGAAATCAACCCTTTATCATGAGGAGTTTTATAACAGAGGTTTCTCTTATGTTTACGATGCTCTTGAAGAGGAAGTCTCATGTTCATTATGACACTAGCATTTGAAGTACTTGTTTAACTTTAAAATGATAAAATCAATTCATCAATCAAACAAGAAACAAGATGGAAAATAAAAGGACTTTACTTTATTCCTTCAGTTTTCAAAAGGTACATAAGCATTCGCTATGCTAAAAAGAAATTGTCATTCTTGTAGCTAATTCTTACAACTTGTTTCTACCGGGCTGGCCGCACAGTCTCGATGATACAACTATTTTCCCGATTTTTGTGTTTTGGTCGGCGTGGCAGTCATTGTTGCCGTATTCTCATATCATTTTCTCCGGTGTTCAAATGCAAAGGATGAGAATTGGAACACTGGAAATCTAGCACCTTCGTGGATCTTACTAATGAATTGCTAGATAATCTTCAGCTCGATAAAAAACTTTGATTCCCCTTAGGAATTTATGATCGAGGGAAAGACTATCTAACAATCCTCTAGTGGTTTGCACTTGCGAACGGTCGGTAACATTTGCTTGATAGAAAACTTCACTTTTTCGGTACGAGCCAAAAATTATCTAACCGCCCCGGGGTGTTTCTTTGCTTGCGTGCCTCGCTATTAAAGGTCTTATTGTTTCTGTTGAAACTTTCTTCGTAGTATGCTTTCCGTTGCTGCCTCGTTAAAGACCTTGCCAGAAAAATCCAATTGGGACAAAAACTGGACAAAGGGAAAAAGAGTGCAGCACATACTTTCAATACATGTGATGTTTGTCAGCAATAATATCTCTTGAGGTGTGACACATTCTAGGCTTGGAAACTTTCATCCATCCTAATTCTCCAACTTGTATGAACCTTTCCTGCTGATAGCTAAAACCCGGTAGGGGCCTTCCTAGGTTGGACCTAGCTTCCCTGCTTTGAGTTCCCGGGTGTTTTGACTTACTTTCCTAGAACCAAGTCTCCCACTTTAAAATAACGGAGGTTGGCTATTCGATTATAATATCTTTTCATTCTCTGCTTCTAGGATGCCATTCTTATATGTGCCAAAACCTTGCGCTCACCAAGTAACTCCAAGTTGAAAAACATCACTTCGTTGTTCGTCTCTTCGCTTACTTGGAAATATCTTAAGGTAGGATCTCCTACTTCCACCGGGATTAAGGCTTTTGCTCCGTACACAACAGAAAAAGGAGTTTCTCCTGTGCTCGATTTGGCCGTCGTTCGGTACGCCCATAGCACTCCAGGTAGTTCCTCAAGCCATTTACCTTTAGCCGCTTTCAACCTTTTCTTGAGATTTTGTATAATCACTTTGTTCATTGATTCCGCTCGACTATTTTTGCTCGAATGATAGGGTGAAGATGTGATTGTATTTTCAAATCTTCAAGGAACTTTGTGATCTTCGCGCCAATAAATTGTGGCCTATTATCGCATGCTATCTCTTTTGGTATCCCAAACCTGCGGAATATGTTCTCCCACAAGAAATCTACCACTTTATATTCCCCAATCTTCTGATAAGGACCTGCTTCAACCCACTTAGAAAAATAGTCAATTAAAATTAAAAGAAACCTCACCTTACCAGGGGCCGGTGGTAGCCGTCCGATGATGTCCATTCCTCACTTCATGAATGACCAAAGAGACAGAACTAAGTGTAATGATTTCGCTAGTTGATATACCAGCAGTGCGTATCATTGGCACTTATCGTATTTTTGCACGAAGCTTTGGTGTCATGTTCTATTCGAGGCCAATAATGTCCTCGCCTTACCAATTTTAGCACTAAGTAATCTGCACCCAAATGGTTTTTGCATATCCCTTCGTGGACTTCTCGCACTACATAATTATCTTCGGACGCTCCCAAGCATCGGGCCAACGGGCCTTGGAAAGAGTTCCTGTACAATTGGCCTCCTTTAAAAATATATCGTGCTGCCTTGGCGTCTTCATGAAACTTCCGTGTTCGAGAAAATCAATGATCTCATTTTTTCAGTGCCAGACCATGTTAGTCGTATTTACCTCATAATAGTTATCTGCGTCCAGGACTGAGTGCATGAGTTTTACTACCATCTCGAAATCCGATCCCTTCATTTACGTTGATGAATCGAGGGTAGCCAATGCATCCGCTTCTGTAGTTTCTTCCCTCGGGATATGAGTAATCGACTACTTCTGAAATCGAGCCAGCACATCCTGGATCGTCACTACATATTGCTGCATGCGCTCCTCTTTGGTTTCAAAGATCCCGTAGACCTGATTTACCACAAGTTTGGAGTTGCATTTGATTTCTATGACCTCGGAATCTAGTCCTCGGTCCAGTTCAATCAACGCCTCATTTTCTACTTCATTGTTAGTTAAAGGGACTTTTCTGATCACTTGCCTTAGGACTTCTCCTGAGGGCGTGGTTAATACTATGCCAAGCCCGAACCCTTTTACGTTGGAAGCTCCATCCGTAAATAAGGCCCAAACTCCTGATGTCGATTCTGACACCATCATTGCCTCTTTGGTTGCTAGAGGCAAAAATCCCGGACTGAAATTGGCCATAAAGTCAGCCAAAACATATGACTTAATCGCAATCCTTTGGTTTATATTCTATGTCAAATTCACTCATTTCGACAGCCCATTTGGTCAATCTACCTGAGAGTATGGGTTTGTGGAGGATGTTCCACAGGGGAATAATGGTCACCATAGCTATCAGATGACATTGGAAGTGTGGCCTCGACTTCCGAGCAGTGACTATGAGAGCTAAGGCTAGCTTTCTCTAAATGTGGGTAGCGAGTTTCTGCTCCCGTTAAAATTTTACTAACGTAATAAATGAGAGATCGTGTACCTTTGTCCTCACAGACTAAAACTGCACTTACCGCTACTTCTGAGACTTCGAGGTAAACCAATAGTGTTTCACCTTCCTTCAGTACTAAAAGTAACAGAGGACTTGACAACTACCTTTTCAAATCTCTCAAAGCCTGCTGGCATTCCCGGGTCCATTCAAAATTGTTTTTCTTTTTGAGCAACGCGAAGAAACGATGGCATTTCTCTGATTACCGGGAGATAAACTTGCTCAAAACGTCCAATCCCCCTATGAGCCTTTGAGCTTCTTTTACACTTGACAGCTAGTCCGGGATGTCCTTGATGGATTTGATCTTATTGGGATTTACTTCAATACCCCTTTTTGATACCAGAAGTCCTAAGAATTTGTCGGAGCTGACCTCAAACGCGCACTTCTCGGGGTTAAGCTTCATGTTATGCTTCCTTAGGATATCAAAATTTTCTTGCAAATGCTTAAGATGATCACATGCGTTCAGTGACTTAATGAGCATATCGTCTATATAAACTTCCATAATGTTTACTATTTGTTTTTTAAACATTTTATTTATGAACGGTTGGTAAGTGGCTCCGGCGTTCTTCAGCCCGAAGGGCATCACATTATAGCAATATGTGCTGAAATGCGTTATGAACGAAGTCTTTTCTTGATCCTCCGGGTTCATCTTAATTAGGTGTACAGGAATAACCATCGAGGAAACTCATTAACTCGTGTTCGGTCGTCGCATCAATCATTTGATAGATGTTTGGCACTGGGAACGAGTCTTTTGCGCACGCCTTCATGTACTTATAATCTACACGCATGTGAATTTTATTGTTCTTATTAAGGTAAATACATAAGTTGCCACCTAAACTATGGCCCAAATCCCCCTTACACACTTTTTGCGAATAAAAATTACTTTACACACGCAACCTTTCTAAAGTTTGTCTAAAACACACTAATTTTGTCAGATGGGGCGCGCATGTTTAACAAATAAAAGTGAGTGTGTTAGATCATATATGTATTGTCAACATGCCCATCTGCAACTTTATTCGTACGACTCAAATTTAATAAAGTTGATCTAATGTCCTACATAATTCTTTTCTTTCTATCCTTTTTCTTTTTACCAAAAATGTTTCTCTAGCCTCCATTTTCTTTTCTCAAGGTAATGTTCAATCAATCTCATTGAATAACACAGTAAACTCCGACGAAAGAATTTTATGGTGCATGTTATATTTTTGTTTCTTTTGTTTGCTAAAATATACTTGAGGCTTACTCACGCACTATATCAGTTCTTTTTTCTTCAATATGTCTATATTTTTTTAAACTAAAAAATCGAATCCAAATAATGTAACGTTGAATCGAGTAACTAACAACATTATATTTTGCAGGTACAACCCCACTATTGTTTCCAGCCATTAACGGCGTATCTCGCTATTAATTACTTCGGTCGTCTTCTCTACTCTAAAAGCTTGCCGGAAAACTAGTCATTTTCAAGTTTTTTCTTTTTCTTTTTTCTTTTCCCTTTTATAATGAGAGGAGCGTGTGGCGGGAATAAAGGTCCAAAATAAGTTTGACTATATTGGAGGTACTATCAGCTTTTATTTTCTTTTTCTTTTCCTCCAGCAAAGAGCTAGCATTTTTGTGCATTTTAAACTTGAAATAGATCTAAAGTTGCAGATTTTGATTTTGATTTTGGTAAACAAAAATTTCAAAATTTGATAAGTTTGGGTGCTTCAATAGTATGGTTATGAAGGTGCTTGATTCATGTTAATATTTTGTTCTGGTGGGAATTTTCCATGGCTGTTGGAGTTTAGAGGAGGAGGTCGACGGGTATGGGGTCCGAAGAAGATGAGAAACGTTGGGGAGGGGGCTTTGTTTCTTTTTTGTTTGTTTTATTTTAAATATTATCAATTTGTATAAATTTAGTATTTTATTTTTTGTTTCTTGAGTTAGGACACGTGTCACGACCTTATTGGCGCATGACTTTACACATATTTTGAAAAGCTGGTCAAGAAAAAAGTGGTGTGTACTAGCTACACTTTAGAAAGATTAAGTGTGCAAGGTAATTTATGTACGCAAAAAGTGTGTAAGAAGGATTTGGTCCATAGTTCATGTGATAACTTATGTATTTTGCCTTCTTCGTAGGAACTACTACTACTACATTAGCTAGCCAGTTTGGATACTTCACCTCTCGGATCGAACCGATGTCAAGTAGACTAGTTACCTCTTCTTTGACGAATTTATTCCTGGCCTATGCAATAGGGTGTTTCTTTTGTCTTACCAGAGGGATGTCGCGATCCAAGCGTAGCTTGTGTACGGACAATTCCATTAGGATACCTGTTATGTCTGCACCTGACCACGCAAAACAATCGGCATTATATTTAAGAAATTTAATAAAGCCAAACCTGAGCTCGGGATGTAGTCCTGTCCCCAAGTAGGATTTCATTTTTAAGAACTTCTCTAACAATGTAAATTGTTCGATCTCTTCCGCTGTGGATTTTGTTGCATCCGTCTCTTCGACCTGGAAATATCCCAGCACCTGATAAGATTCCGAACTCTTTCCCCTTAGCTAACTTAATTCGATTTGGGAGCAGGCACCGGTTCCTTTAGTTACTATGTCACGTGCTCATTCCCTATGCTACTGGAGACCAAAATTGCATTCATCTCCCTTGTCACCAGTTGGTTGCTCCTTATCTATTTGATTCCCTCGAGCGTTGGGAATTTCAGCAACTGATGATACGTTGATGGTACAACTTTCATGTCGTGCAACCATGGTCTTCCCAGAATAATATTGTATCCCATATCACCATCTACCACTTCAAAAATAGTCGTCTTCATCACTCCTTCGGCATTCGTGGTAGCAAGATCACTCATCGAGCTGTCACGCTTGCGAGGTTGAATCCGGCAATGAGTTTTGTGGCCAGAATGATGCTTCCAATGAGTTTGGCTTTCTCCAATACCCTCCATTGAATGATATTGGCCGAACTTCCTAGATCCACTAGAACGTGTTTGATTTTAAAATATAATACATTTAAATAAATAACCAATGCATCGTTGTGCGGTAGCAACAATCCGTTTGCGACCTCCTCCGTGAAAGTGATGTCGTCTTCAGTGACTTCCCGGAGTCTCTTGCTATGGTTTATTGATACCTTCATTTTTTTTTGCTGCCGAGAAGGTTATCCTATTGATCTTGTTCCCCCCTGAAGATCATGTTGATCGTTTGGTACGGGGGATCTTCCCCTGCTTTCGAGGGTTCTGCATTATCACGGCTGCAACCGTAGTTGTTCTTGGCCCGGTGAAGTGGTATCACAGCACTTCTATCCTTGGGATGTCTACAAGCCGTGTCTAGTAGAGTCTTGTTTATGGGTGTGTTGTGCACCACACATATAAGCAAGAGTCTACAAGGCATTTATGACTGCCACTATTTCTTCTTACTCTAGATCGTGTGGTAGAGCTCAGTCGTAAGAACTCATTTTTCTAAATTCTATCTTATTCATAATACGACGATGCCTACATCTATAAATACAATTGGTAAGAGATTATATGTGTTTGTGGAAGAGTTGAGTCAGAGGAACTCAATTTCGCATCATGCTTATGATGAGTAAATGTGAGGTCTTCAGCAGATCATGTGTGTAATAAGATGTGTAAGTTTCTTGATAAGGAGCTCTAAGGCAAGAATATCTATCCACCCATATGGTAAAAAGAAATAAGAGAATCGGAAGGTAGATACAAGTTTCAGCAAGTAAAAGAAGCAATATGAAGAAGGGTATGAGGTACCTAGTTAATAAAGATTATCAATATTTACAGTTGAGGCAGAGAAATATAAGTATTCTGAGTTACCTTAAAAAATAATAGAGGTATGTACAATTGTCCACACTCATCTCAGTTATGCATATAGGAGCTAACAGATATAGTTTAAGATCAGGATGGGATATTAGGATCCCACTGGGGTTAGAGTAACCCAAAATTAAGGGTGGATTGTTATCATTATCTAACACTTTTGAAGGGTAGTGCAGAACATGGTAATAGTTCTCATTGGGAGATATCCAGATGGTGCACTCTAGAATAATACAGCCGGATATGAATACTAGAATATTCAGAAATTTCAGAAGATAGGCAGTGGAATCCTAGAAGGGTTAAATATTTACCTTAGTATGACTCCTGCCCCTAGTTAAAAAAAAGAGAGAGAGAGAATGTTAGGTGTCTCAAAGAACAAGTGCGATGAAGCAGGGGGAGCTAAAAGTTAAGGAACGTTTTGTTGAAGTCTTCATAATAAGGTGACAGACATAAATATTAGCAGGATAATATGAAGAGAGGTAATGAAACATTATTAGTAAGATGTAATAAATGGGTGATAACAGTAAATCAAAATATGACAGGATGACAGAGTCTATAGCCAACTGAAGGAAAAGACAAGAGGAGACATGCCTTGAGACAATAAAAGTATAAGCCCTAAAGTCATATCCTAATTTCGAGAAATCAATTGCTGAGTCCATCGTGATTACCAAAAGGAAAAGTTATACCTCTGAGTAATATAAATTAGTATGGGATAGTACAAAAAATAGAACATGAATTAGGGATCGAAGGAATTGGTAATAGTTGGCATCGCTTCAGAGATCGTGTTTCAACAATATTAGAATGAACAATAGAAGAATAACCTTTAAAGGTTATTCAAGAAGACGCTTCCCTAAAGCAAGAACTATGAGCAGAGTTAAGCTTAAGGGACTAAATGTGCCAGTTACACCAGGTGTCACCCGTGTGCGTAAGAAATCCAATTGTCCTTGATGTAGAAGGGTTACCGCAAGACGAGTAATATGCCGTGAAGATGTGAAAAAAATGCCAAAGATGAAGAGGTAACTATCGGATGGTAAAGGAAGAATGCGGTAAAAAGGTGAAAGGATTGAGATTGAATTTATTCAGATCCTGCAAATATAATATGACTCTAGAACATTATGCAAGCATGACGTCGGGGAGAATTAATAAGGGTTTCGTACTTGATGATATTGTTAAATAAGTGGGAATGAACACTTGATACATAAGGATCACGTACGAGAGGTAAGTTAAGACAAAGGGCATAACCTAAGAGGCATTACATAAAATACAGATATGAGAGTGGACCAACGGGTAGTCTGTAGTTGATTGATGAAGAGCCTAGTTATGGCTAGATAGGAGGATACATAAAAATCAGTAGATCATGCAAGATAAACATAGTGAAACCTAGCATAGGAATTCAGTCTCTCCGATACGACATCGTAATCCTCGAGAAATATTTAGATAAGAGTTGGGGTAGTAGAAGGTACCATATAAGTGTTACAGAAATAAAAGGGAGTGACACTAGGGAGACAACTAAGATTTCAATTCAAAAGCAACCCTACGAGCACAAGGGCACGAAGGTAAGTAACTAAGGATAGTGATAGGCGAGTAAGAACATCAGAAATACCGTGGGGTATACAATGTAATAAGAATATTTACAAGAGTCAGAGGGTCTTCACTAAGCACTACGACGAAAGACTAGCTAAGGAAATAAGGAAGAAGGCTTCAACATAAGCATAGTGACCTAAAGAAGAAATAGTCTTGTAACAACAGTCCCACTATAATATTGTATGCACTCCATAAGAAAGTGGCTTATGAGTGGGAAGAAAAACAAATCAAGAGTTGATAATTAAGATCACATGAGATACAGAGAACTCTGTATTCATGAGAACTAAGATAAGCCAAGTATGTATTCATCAAATGGCAGAACGACTAGGAAAAGTAATTGCTTACATGTAAAGACAACTGGGAAGGCGTGAAAGGAAATCAATGGTGCTAGCATGTTAAAAGGAATGTTGCGAGTAGTATAAATAGATATGATTAGGTTGTAAGATAAAGTATGGTAGAGCAACATGGTTTTAGCTAGACAGGAGTAAGGATAAGAAAAGGTGAGTGAGAAGGTGACGAGAATAGGTAAGTCCTCGGGATTAAACCCATCACAACAAGAGAGCTGATGGTTTCCATAAGGTTATAAAAAGATCAGTATAACATGAGTGAACTCAAATGAGTTTAAAACTAGGAGCATTTAGAAAAGATGGAATGCTACCTTGGTAGTAAAGTAAGGTAAAGTAAGTGTGTAACTGTGATAAATGATAAGAGGATGACGTTTAGGACTTTTATTGAGTAATGATTTTGAGAACAAGGATTTCATGAACTGCACAGGATTAGAATACCCCCATAGGATGAATCACATTGGGATGCTATGAAATACAACTATTGGAGTATAGTATCATCCCTAAGTGGATCAGGAAAATCACTTCAGATATTCACCGATGAGATGTAAGCCCTAGTGACAATGTATTACATGAGAGGATTCAAGTTATCAGTAGTAGATTATGGATCAACATTAAGGTGAATCAATAATTGATGGATAAAAGTTCCAAAGTATGAGATGAGATTAGGCTGTCATTCTTAAGATGAACGCTAATAAGGAAGCATTAAATGGCTTAGACTTATACATATATGATAAAAAGCAAAAGAGTAACCTGGAGTTGGGTGGCAAGCCTCCATAATACTAAACCGGAGTAAGAGTTATGGTAAAGTATGACCTACCTAGTTGTGGTAAAGCCATAAGCATAGATAACTGAGGTTATGAAACAAGATATAACAATAGTCGTAAGTTCAACAAAGTACCAATCAAAGAACTTTAGTACACCTATAGAGGCCAGAGGGACAGCTTGTCATAGTACTATATATGTTCACAAAGTGAAGCCTAGAGATTGGTTAAAATCTAACGAAAAAAGGAGATAAGAGTCGCATTGGCACACATTCAAGGTTAGAATCGTACAGGCTGCATGAAATAAGGTAGAAACAATTACGAGATTAGAAAAAATTTGACCAGAAGTCGTGGTGTGAGAAAGAGGCCTAAAGGGGGGTGGGGAGGAATGCCCTAGGCTTTGGATTTATTCACCGAACAACTCCCTAGAATGAAAATACAATATTAAAGTATTCATAAGAGATATTGCTTAAAATACGGATAAGTGCATTAGTCAACATTCGAGGACGAATGTTCCAAAGGGAGGAATGATGCTACACCCCATGTTTTCGTACGTGAGAGTACGTCATAAGTCAATTGATGTAAGCTCAGAAATAAGATTATATTTGAAAACACATAAAGTAAGTTAATCATATTACCTTGGAGGTTACAAATATTTAAGATCATTAATAATGAGTACCAAGAGGGTTGGAAAGCTTAGAAGCTAAACCAATTGAACAAAATAAGTTTCGTGAAAGTAGACGAGTTTGGAATGTTATAACATGTACTTTAGGGTGAGAATATGGTTTATTACATGATAAGGAGGTTATTCTATGAGTTATGTTTGTCGTATGATGGTCGTGGGCTACGTTTTGAATTTAAGCAAGTTGTGGAACAAAAGTTGGCAAAGGTCTTCACAAATTACATTCATAATGTGCTTAAAATTAGGTCAAATACAACTGAGGTTTTCTCCCAATATTATTGGAATTATTGGATGATATACCAACCAAATTAAATATCTATGATTCTAGTTTCAAACGCATTAAACCGTTCATCGATGCGACATAGGAGTAGAGAGATATTGCAGTTTTGCGAGACTACGTAGACATCATAAGTGACAAGTAGGTGGTTCACTAACGCTTTTTGAGCAATATATTTCGTGTGTTATATGAGGTTTTATTGGGACATATTATATATCTAATTTAAGGTCTTGAAATTTAGTTTCCAATGCTCTTAATCATTCATTCATACGACATCCGTATAAAAAGATATAAGCGTCGGAAGATGGGCCAATGATAGGGTGCCAAGCTAGCACCTCTTTGACTTTTCCAAAGTTGATATATATAAGTCTTAGGTCGGATTTCTCTTCATTTTTCAGAATACCAAGACCAGGGAACACCCATAAACATATCCTTAAGCTCTCTTCTAGGGTTTTAAAGAAGATTATCATCCCGGGCATGAAGTCGAGAAGCGATAACATCAAAGCGATCCCTACGACGTAAGTGTCATTATACATCCTCTCTTTTTTCTTTGTAGTTAGAGTTTTGGAAGGTAATTCATAGTTAAGAAATGTTTAATATCTGTAATTAAGTGTTTAAATATCAAGGAAGGTTGATAAATGTGTTTCCTAATAGTTAGAACTCACGGGACGGTGATCGGAAGCCGTGAGTTCGAGTTATTTGACTTGTAGCGGACTATTTTGTGGACTCTTTTGTGTTACTGTTGGGCTGCGTATTTCACTATTGTTTTGTGGAGTTTTGGAGGAGGAAGGGTGTTTAGAAACACCATATATATGTATGGTGGTGGGCTGTTTATTTGTCGTAACATTTCTGGGTCGTTTGACACTACTACGTTGGTCGTTTTGTGTATGAAGAGATTGCGGTGTGTTCGGCTGTTTTGTAGTATTTTGTGGTGTATATAAGGCTGGAAAATAATGTATATATGTTTTTGTTGTTGTGTTCTTATTTTTTTGGTGTTATCTTGAATTTGGAGGAAGTAAGGATAATAGGGGAGATGCTGCCCGTTTTTTATACAAAATAAGTTTGTCGTTCGTTGGGCGATAGTTGTGCCTTTCGTAACTTAATGATAGTATTATTATTGTTGTTGTAGATTAAGGTGCGAAGATGCGAGTTCAACTTGGTGAGTGTAAAGATTGTGATAAGGTATGTTAAGGCTCTTCCTCCATTCTTTTGGCATGATCTAAAGTGAAATGAACGTAAACGATACGCTATTTTATGATGAATCTACTCCTAGCAACTAAAGTTGGCCATGTTGTTCTTTCCTTACAAAATTATTCTAAGAAAGTATGTATTATCCTTGAGTCCTAGTGAATTTCATATTGATGGTATGATGTCCATAATGTCAATCGAAGGTGCAACTACCTTACGTCACTCCAAAAGGTTTAGAACGTGATTCCATGAGTCCAACATGCATTATATATAATATCTATTTTACTCTACCGAGCCGCGCTATAGTCAGCCGAGTACGAAATCTATTGTGCAACCACTGATCAGTTGGGTTTACCGAGCTCCACGTGGCCGGGTATGATTCTATTGAGCCTTATGATGGCCGGGTATGTTTTTACCGAGTCCTCTACGAGGCCGGGTATGATATGATGATGATGATGCCCATAGAGGCGGATGTTTTTAAAAGATTATATATATATATATGTGTGTGTGTGTGTGTGTGTGTATCACGCATTTCATGTCACTATCTCGCAGAGGCACTCAGATGCTACATGTTGTATCTCCTACATCTCTTTACATTATTGTTCTTAGTTATGCTATTCTGCCTTACATACTCAGTACTTTATCCGTACTGACATCCCTTTTGCTTGGGGACACTGCGTTTCATGCCCGCAGGTCCCGATATACAGGTTGACAATCCTCCTAGTAGGCTATCGGCTCAGTGGAAGATGTTTCTGCACTCCCCTTGCTCCGGAGTTGCCTATTTGGTCAGTATGATTGGGACATGCATTGACTGGTATGGCGGGGCCCTGTCCCGAACTTTATGTTGTTTATGTACTCTTAGAGGCTTGTAGACAAATGTCAGGTATATAGATACTTGTATGGCCTTGTCGGACTATGTTTTGAGTTTACGAAAGATCATGTCATCCTTATAGGCACGTAAGTCAAATGTATATGTTTTTATATCATGTTAGGTCGTCCTATGTCTAGCATTCCCTTATGTTTTATTTTAGTTATCTCATGGTGGCCCTTTTTGGCCCATTTACCATGATAGTACGATAAGAAATATATGTTACGTTGGTACTCGGTCGAGTAAGGTACCGGGTGCCCGTCGCGGACCATAGGTTGGGTCGTGACACCTGGTCACTTAAGAATTCTCTGAGATGTCCATTCTTCAATAGTGTCGCCACTTCTTCATGCAGATGTCGGCAGTCCCCTGTCTAGTGGCCATTTGTCCTGTGATACTCGCTCCACAAATTAGGATCCCTCTGGCTAGGATCAGACCTTATCAGCTTTGGGAACTGTGTTTCTCATAACCGATACAAACTCTATCTGATAGCTTAGGGTAGGAAATATCCCGTGTTCCTAACGTTTCTTTGTCATGAAATGATCTGTTGTTCCGACCGCGATCAATTCTTCTATTGGTAACAAACCTGTCTGCCGACCAGAAAACTCTGTCGCGTTCTTCAGCCCGTTCGTAGGGAAGAAATCGACCCTTTGAAGATCATCTATCTGTGTCAAAATCGTCTTTTGATTTTTATTTATTCTTCTCCCGTCCCTTTACCGATGACGGGAAGCCAATCTTATCATCTTCACTCCTTATCTTAGACTCGTATCGGTTGTTGACATCTGCCCATGTCGTCACTTAGAACTTAAGCAAGCTTTCCTTCAATTTTTGGGAAGCGTCTGAACTTCTCAGATTCGGACTTTTGGTGAATGCTTCAGCCGCCCTTTCATCCGGAACATCCAGAAGCAACATTATCTCCTTATGGAACCGAGTGGCGAATTCCCACAGCAAGTTGGACTCTCCTTGTGAAATTCTGAATATGTCGGCCTTCTAGGCCTACACCTTTCTGGATCTGGCATGATCCTTAATAAAAGAGTAGACGAGCATCTTAAAGGAATCTATGGAATGCTCGGGTAACAGCGAATACCACGTCAAGGCTCCCCTTGTGAGAGTCTTTCCAAATTTCTTTAGCAAAACAAATTGAATCTCGCGGGGAGCTAAATCATTCCCCTTCACCGCCATTGTATAGGTGCTAATATGCTCTTGAGGGGCTAAAGTTCCATCATACTTCGGCACGTCGGGTATTTTAAATCACTTCGAGATAAATTCTGGTGCCGCGTTTGGTTTGTACGACAATTGAGTATACTTCTTTAAGTCCGGACCTTTCAGCATCGATTGGGCGCCCGAGATTTGGTCCATGCAGGCGTTCACTTCCCTCATAAGCCGTAAGAGTTTACTCTTGAAGGGATCTTTCTCGTTGTTGGGGCCAGATCCTTTTCCCCTAGCCCCATCAGAGCCAACCTCACCCCTCGGGGTTTTGTTGTCAACCCTCTGCATTGTTTGATTTGCGGGAGAAACGGGAGAATTCGGACCCCGTCTATTTGCATTATTGGAAGCCCTCGATAACGCCCTACTTCAACTCCGTCATAACCTCATGTGTGAGGTGACCTAGAATGATCACTTGTTGCTCATGTAGGAACCTTACCACATCAACACCATGCTCTTTTTTAGCATCATCGAGAGTCGCCTCCAGAACATGTCGGGGGTACTGCCTGTCGTGGACCGACGTGGTATCATTCCCCTCATTGTGGGTGTCACCGACTGAATCCTCTTGATGAAGCTGGTCTTCTTGAGCCTCAACTTTGTATGTGTTGTTAACACCATTATCTACCATTTTTTGTGATTTTTTGCTAAGACAAATAATCAAAATAGGTTAGTAAAAGAGGCAAGGATTAACATAATTACACGACTGTCTAGGCCCCACGGTGGACTCCAAACTGTTTATCCGTGAAACAGTACAATTGAATTTATACGTGGTGTCTAGACAACTAAATTAATCCATTCCTGAAATAATAAAATAATTGAAGGAATACGCAATACTTAGCCTTGAAGTGAATATAAAATCGCATAAACAGTAATTCTGGGAGCAGAACTTCCGAGCAAAACAACAATGAAATCAAGGAATAAGAAGATAAAATAATATAAAGCTTTGAATCGATTATAACGTAAGTTTTCCAGAAATGCCGTGCCCTTAACAATGATAACATAACTCATTATTTATAGCTGCATCTAGGGAACAAGGTCCTAGGATCATAATTTTCTTTAATGTCAATTATGAGGGCCATTGAAGAAGCAGTAACGACGAGCTTAAATGGAAAATTCTCTATAACGTGCAATGTGCTAAATACTATGGAATATTCTCCATTAAATGCTACCAGGCGAAGGGTATTTATTGCATCTTTACGAGTGTTATTCTTTCTGATGACAAACAGAACATTGCCTTTGGTTTTAACTATCCGCCGCCTTAGGCTTCACATGTCACTTTCTTAAGCGACCACTTAACATAGCATATTTTACCCCATGCAATATATATTTTGACTAGCTAATTATGTGGAAAATGTAAGAGTTTATGGACTTGCACATATATTTTATATTAAGAATAATTGTATGTTGATTGCTATCATTAAAAGGTTGACCCAAATTAAAAGAGATCTACTAAGGTTTAAAGTTAAATGGGTCTATATGACACCTCCTAATGTATGTGGTCTATGTGTAGATACCCAGATGTAATTTTTAATTTATTGATGGGCTAAATTAGAATTACGTAAACTATGTGCATCTATAAATAGGGTTATAATCCCCAAATCAGTCGTAGAATTCTTTTCTAATATCCTATCGGTGGAAAAGGGAGAGTCCTCTTCCGTGCAATTACTACGTCTTGATTTGGAAGACCACTGACCGCAAGACGAGCAGTTTCATTCGTTCCTATGGATTCAGGTACGCTTCCGCATTTAGTATTTGTTCTTGATGATTTGACATGATAGGTCTTGAGTAAGAGAGGTTGGTGTTCATCTCTAAAGTATTTTGGTTTTAATAGCAAACCCTAAACATGTGTTTATCCTATGGCTGACTTTGCTTGAAATTTAAAAATTTAAAAACAAAAAATGTCTTACTGCGATGGGGCATTAGTCTAGATGGTGCTTATGTTTTATGCAACTCCTATCCTAAAACTTCTCTGCATATATTCTTTGAATGTCTTTTCTTAAGAGCAATATGGCAGGATATGCTAGAGTGGTTGAAGTGTTACACATAAATTAGTGATAGAGATAAAGCAACTAAACCCTATAAAATCAGCCACATATTACTTATGTTATCATATGGATGGTGGATTTAATGCTATTATTGATAGTGCACGTGAACCCATGATTTTTTGTCAAACTAAATATTTTATGTACATATATTTTAGAATTGATCTAATATTATTTGGTGGCGCTCATCCTCCAGAAAAAAACTAAATGGATGGTATACTTGGTTGAGTTATTTACCCAAAGGATTGTGGATCGACTTCCGCTTAAACCTCTTTTCCTTCTTTTTATTTGTGGTGCACCCATGTTCCATAAATCTTAGATCCGCATGTGATCATGTAATTGCATGATGTCTTGTTCAAGGAGGCATATCCTTTTGACTCGGCGCTACTGCTATATGCGGATCCAATCACACACCTAAATTACAATAAAATGCAGAATGACCTGTGGTCGTCTTATAATAACAATTTAATATGAAAGCTCATCGTCAGCCAAGCTGGAACACTTGGAGCCAGAGCAGCTGGACAGCCTGGACGTACTCAAGTCGTCCAAACTGGGACATAAAGGTAGGAGTACTAAGTTTGTGTAAAAATCCCAATTTATTTGCACGAATTTGACTGTACTCAAGGTATTGTTCTATCAATGGCTGGGACTTACTTGGCATCATCTCGCACATTGGTTAATTCCACAATTTTGAATTTGGTTGATGCAGACTACTGCTATTATATTCACGGCTTCTTTGTAGCAATAGATGTGAATGCATATCACACTGTTGCCTAAAAGATGGATCTGTCCATGATCTCGCGTTGATGAAAGAAAAGGTTCACGACCAAAGTTTCAATTACATCATTCAGTTCCGGAATCCGCAAGTTTAAGAAAGACGAATAATTAATGTGTGTACAGATTTATATGGCAATTAGTCTAATATATGTCAGTATTTGAAAATTTATTACTAAATCATGTCGCCAATTAGTTTAATGTAGCACGTTATTACCAATAAAACTTGCGTGAAATAGACACCATAACAGTCGTCAGTTAGCAAAATCTTCAATTTCGAATATAGTAGAACACAAAAACATTTTGGTACACCACGTGACCTGAAACTTCGTGGAAGACAACGTTGTATGGTGTCTAGTCCGGATTTGCCACTATTTCCTTTTGACGCTGCCGCTAGATGTGGATCCAACCACACGCCCAATATATATATATATATATAATCCACAACTAACAAGTACCAGGAGTCCAGGACAAATCACAAAAATTGTGACAAAGCATCCAAATATAGCAAATTACTTAATATATTATTGTATAGGATAAAATTGATTTATATTAAATAACCAAATAGTTTTGTGACACGTGGAATCGGAGACAATCAGAAGACAAATCAAATAAGAACTAAAGACCGAGGGCAACAACTGTAGTTGATATCAGATTGACCTCGCATGGGGCATAATCAACGGGAGCGGGACGAAAGTTTTTTATCAGATGACATTTAATGAAAAATATTTCCTAGTATTAACTAGGCAGTCATTACAGAGAATTTTAGCATTCATGGCCTACGGTTATACATTCTTCAATGACCTCCTTTACTGTCATTTAAGAGGGGCTTGATCCTATGATCTTGTTACCCATCTATCTATACTATATTAAAAGCACGAAGACTTTTAATAAAATACCGTTCGTCTTTTTCGCCATTTAAAAATAGAGTCCATACTAAATAAAATAGTCATTTGACTATTTTTCTAATATTTGAAAATTTTTATTTAGTTAATTTTCTAATATTTAGGAATAACCAATTAATTATTTTCTAATATTTAGAGCTTTTGATATTTGTATTTCCTTCCATTCTAGGAGTTCAATGACGGCATTCTAAGAATTGTCAAAAATAATATTCATACTATTTTTTCGGTCATAATTTTATAATTCTAGGAAACCTTAAATCTTAGAGAATTCATTTCAATTCCTTAGTTCTTTTCAATTCTTCACTAACAAAGCTTTTTTTGATTTTTAATTCCCTCAGTTAGAAAGTTTCGTTCTTTTTCAAACCCTTAAAAATATTTTATATTAAATAAAATAGTAATTTAGTTATTTCTTAATTTTAAGGACTTTAAAATTAGCTAAACTTTTAATTGTTAAATCTTTCCTTATTTAAAATATGTATCTATTTTTATAAGATATTAAATGCACGAAATCTCCTTTTATAAATAAAATACTTATATTTAGGAGTTTGAGATCATTAATAAATTTACCACTTTTATTCTCAAACAAAGTTTAACGTTAAAGTCTTTATGAATAATAACAAGTTTAAAGCCTACGAACACCAAATTTTGGCTTCTAAAAATCCTACTCTGGTGGCTTTGTGTTCACCTACATACAATGTTCACCAAAGAAACACTTTTTCTTTTTCCATTGATTCCACCAAAAGATAAGTACATATTATACTCTTTAATTCAATATCAAATTCTAGAAATACCTAATTGATAAAAGGATACTTAACATTTCACGTCAAATTCAATTGATACATCTAATTTTAGAGGAGACAAAGATATTATTATTACATCCTTATCATTTAATTTATGTATATCAAGTATATTCTTTTAATTAATTCAGTAACGTAATCGGAGGCACCAAAACTGGAAGTCCAAAATCGTCACCATTTAGTTTTTGAACTATAAAACAATAAATGGAACAATAAATTACGTGTTTATCGGTAATTGTATACACATTATCATTATTTAACTTTTCCCTTATATTTTGAAGTTTTTGCTTAATGAAATTTTATGCATTAAATCCTTCACTATTTGAATCGTATATAAAATTTTAAAATTACACATATTATACAAATTCTTTTCTTATTTAAAATATGTAATCTTTTTTTTTATAGCAAATATACCACTAGGCAGGCTGCCTAGTGGCTAATATATAAATAAAATCCCAATATGGGTCCAAAGCTTACAGGATATCCAAACCAAAATAGAAGTTGCATGAAGTACTATCTACTAAAAAGATAGAAAAACTAACGTCTAATGAACTAGCAATTACAACAAAATAAGTTGAGCGCTTCCTTCTCCTATCAGTGTATGTGAATCCAATTGCCAGTGATAAATACCAAGCATCACCTATCAAGCTCTCACTAGGCGCCAGGGTATACTGTCCATAGGCTAAAATGAATTCCAAACATCTCCACCACAGAGTTGAAGCCATCATAGTCTTCCAAGTGTAGCTACTATATGATCTCCATATGCAGTGTACTGAGTTTGTCCAAGTATTAATCGTATGCACTCATCAAATTTAACATGTAAAAGTACATGGCTTTAGGCAAGTCTTGCAAGGTAAAAGCCAGGTTGGGGACTGGCTTTAGGCAAGCCTTGCAAGGCAAAAGCCAAGCTGGGGCTGGCTTTACGCAGGCCTTGCAAGGCAAAAGTCAGGTTGTGGCTGGCTTTAAGAAGGCCTTTCAAGGAAAAGGCCAGACTGGGACTGGCTTTAAGAAGACCTTTCAAGGAAAAGGCCAGGCTTTAAGCAAGCCTTGCAAGGCAAAGGCCAGGCTGGGCTTTAAGCAGGCCTTGCAAGGCAAAGGCCAGGCTGGAGTTGGCTTAAGCAGGCCTTGCAAGGCAAAAGCCAGGCTTGAGGCATACTCAAGCATTAGAAACTGAGCATTTTTATGATCTTGTAAGCTCATATCCTTCCCTTCCAGAACCTTTAATGTCAACATCATTGTAGACATTGCTAAACCATCCTCAGATTGAGCATGAAACCATGCTAATACCACTAAGAAATTATTCAACACTCTCCAGAGATACAACATAACAGGTTCAACCTTTCTCTTAATATTTGAACATATCCGAAGTAGAATAAATTATACCATCCAATACCTGCTTATCACATTGGTCATGTACACTATCAAAGTGCCCCCAGAATGAGCATATGACCATGCTAATACCACTGAAAAGTATTTTAATAGCATATAGAGTGAGACATAAAAGAAACATGCAGGTATGTGCAGATTCCAATACTGTGAAGCCATCAGTCTAGGGCTCTTCTCTTTGCTATTCTAACCCTAATGTTAGGAGTTTGAGACTTGTCTAAATTAAAACCTCCTCCCTGCACTAGTCAGTTCAGAATGAGTGAAACTCAGATGCAAAAGAAAACACAATGTTAGCTATAAAACCCGCTACTGAGTTGCCTTTTCTGAGCACATGTTGAAAGATCACATTGAAGTTTCCCTTCATCTCTACAATTCTCTTCACATCATTTGAAATTACCCAAGGAGGGTCCCCTTTCCCTTCTATCACTTTCTTCATCACTAATGAATTTTTCTCCAATGAGAGGGTGAAGATCATGCTCCACGCAGTATTCCAATCCTTGAAGAAAATCCTTAGCTTCAGCCACCACATTAGTTTTCACCTCCCAAGTCTACTGCCCTTGCATACACCACATCACCTTCATCATTCCTCACACAGAAGCCTAATGAGCTAGGACTAGTATTTCCTTTTGAGGCTCCATCAGTATTGCATTTGTACCAACAATGAAAAAGAAGCTTCGATGTTACTCTTGTAGTGATCAATATAGGTTTATATCCTTCAAAATACTGAATTATGTGTGTCCATAACAATGGAATACTAGGCATCCAAGCATACCTCACCCCTGCCAGTTGATGCAATGTCCTATTGATCTCATGAATCACCCTATTTGTGGACACTGAACCCCCATGTTTACTTGCATTTCTTCTCTTCCAAAGTTCCCAAGTGATAATAGCCGGTACTGCTTGAAACAATGGCTTTAACTTTGGACAACATTGAGTATATCACCAATTCCTTATAACCTGCTTCAATTGAATCAATGGCACAGTAATTCCAGTAGCCCCCATGAACAAGTTCCATACTTTAGAGGCATTAGGATTTGTGACAAATATATGCTCAATAGATTCCTCTTGGGGCTGCTGACAACACCAACACCTAGACATCACCATTTTCCCTTGCCTCCTCCACATGTCATCAGTGGATATTTTCTGCCTCCACGATCTCCACAAGAAGAAGGATATCTTGAATGGTACGCCTTTAATCCACATTAACTAGAATTCCTGATTAGGATCCGCCCTATGCCTTAATATTTTCCAAGCACTGCTAACAATAAACTTTCCCAAAAGAGTTGGCATCCAGTATGGCCTATCCAAGTATCCCTCACTACCTTCATAATGCACATATAGCCTTATATGTTCTGCAATTTCCTCATTGAAGGTTTGATCTAGTAGCTTATCATCCCATGTTTCACCTTGCTGCAATTCTGCCACATCCTGAAGATATTCATTGATTGGAAAGTCTTTAGGTAATACGTGATAAAGTGCACCCAATCCAGTCCAATTTTCATGCCAAATATTAGTTGTTCCACTCTTCAATTCCCATAGGATCTCATGTTCTACTTATTCCCTAGCATTCAACCTTAATCTCCAAACATGAGACCCCCTTCTAAACTGCACCACCGTTGGTATCTGCTTCTTGCAATACTTATTCCACATGAAATTAGACCACAAAGATTTTGTGATCCTAAACCTCCACCATAGTTTAACAAATAATTCCCTCGACACATCATGTAAGGACCTAAAACCTAGGTCCCCTTCCTCTTTAGGAAGGCAAATATTTTTCCATGAAGCCCAATGTCTGCTTCTCCCTTCTTCCTTTGTGCTCTAAAAGAACCTAGCAAAAATCTTATGAAGATGCTCCAGGATATTTTTTGGTAGATGAAGGACTGATAACATGTGGATTGGCATACTTTGTAACACACTAGAAATGAGTGTTGCTTTTCCTCCAAATGACAACAACTTTCCTTTCCATGAATGTAATTTACCTTTACTTTCTTTATAAGACCCTCATAATATTCCTTCCTCCTTCTAGTGTAGAAAATAGGACACCCTAGATATGTGAAGGGGAATTTACCTCTTGCAAATCCTATAATACCTCCAATCGCCTAACACAATCCATTAGGAATCTTTTAATAGATGTAGTATGAACTCTTATCTTTGTTGATCATCTGGCATGATATCTTCTCATAGTTTCCCAATACCGCCATAATCTTGCTCAAGGATGGAGGATGAGCAGAAGCAAAAATTATAGTATCATCAGCATATGTCAAGTAATTTAAAGGATCAGACCACTTAGGCATTCCAAATCCCACAAATGACTTATCTTCAATTAGCTTATTCAAAGACCTGGAAAGTACCTCAGCTGACAGAATGAATAGTGCTAGTGATAGAGGATCCCCTTGCTTCACACCCCTTGTAGACTTAAAGAACCCTGAGGACTGCCCATTCACCAATACTGAGTACCAGTTATTTGACACCAAGTTCCACACCATGTTGATGAAGTGCTCAGAAAATCCCGTCTTCCTTAGTACATGCAATAAGTACTTCCATGAAACCCTATCATAGGCCTTAGCCATATCAAGCTTAATCACAACATTAGCTGGCTTTCCCCTTAACCTTATGTCAGTGACAATTTCTTGAGTCAATAAGATTTTTCTGAAATATACTCCTACCCTTCACAAATCCGGATTGATTAGGAGATATTAGAGAAGGCAAGAAATTTTCCAATCTATCATGTAACACCTTAGACAAGACCTTGTTAATGAAGTTGCTCAAGCTAATAGGTCTTAAGTCAGAAAAGGTCTCAACTCTAGTTTTCTTAGGCAGCAACACTAGATTGGTGTGAGTTATGGATTTAGGCAGTGCAGCTCCTCCATAGAAGTGTAGCACCATGCTGTGTATACCAACACCAATAACATCCCAGCATGTTTGATAAAATAGGCCAGTGAATCCATCTGGACCACTATCGTTGTCCCTACTAAGCTCAAAAATTATTGTTCGTTACCTCTTCAATTGTTGGTAATCTGCTAAGTTCCAAATTTTGTTCCATAGTGACCATTGAATGTACTATTGAGCAAGGAGAAGTCAAATGCATCACCTTTATTTGTGAACTATTTTTGATAGAAATCCACTGCAGTTGTAGCTAGTTGCTCTTCAATCCATACCCCACTTCCACTTTTGATCCTCTTCAGTTGCAATTTCTTTCTTTTGTCATTAACAAGATTGTGAAAGAAACTTGCATTCCTATCTCCTCCAGCATACCAAGTCATCTCAGCTTTTTGTTTCTAATACTGCTCCTTAATACTCAAGTATTTCTTCAATTCAGATTAAGCCTTTTGATGCACAATCATGTTCTCAATTGTAGGATCTTCTTCAAAAAACATCTCTTTCACCCTAACAATGTCCTCCAAAATTTCCAACTACTTGAAGATATCACCAAATGTTTCCCTACTCCATTTTGACAGTGTTGCCTTCACCCTCTTGAGCTTTTGCTTGAACATAAAAAATGGATCCCCTATGAAATATGGGTCCCAATTATGCCTCACCACATCCATAAATATAGCATGCTTAGTCCAAAACTTCAAGAACCTGAAAGGCTTGACAAAATTGGCGGTCTTCTCCCCACATGCCATTAACAATGGTGCATGATCTGATCTAGTTCTGATTAGATGTTCAACTTCAATATTTGGCAACATGTTCTAAAATTGAATATTCACAAAGATCCTATCCAATCCCTTGAATATACATGTAGCATTGGGTCTCCCGTTCCACCATGTAAATGGGCTTCCTTTATATCCTTGCTCAAACAAACTGCACGAGTTTACACAAAATGCAAAATCCTCATATTCAGGAGGGTATACTGGAAGTCCTCCTATTTTCTCATCTTCATGAAATATCATATTGAAATCCCCTCCTACCAACCATGGCAATTTCATATCACTTTCTAAGTAATACAAGTGATCCCACAATTCCAACCTCTCAATTGCTGAACATTTTGCATAAACAAATGTCATCATCATGTGTTGCCCCAGATCATGGTGAAAAACTCTCACAATTACATGTTGCTCAGTATCCTCCACTAATTCCCATTCCACCACTCCATCAAATAACAATCATATCTGCCCAATAATATTTGCATAAACAGTCTCTATATTCAACCTTCTTATATATCTATCAATGAATCTCTTCTTTTGAAAAGGCTCCATCAATGCAACTACACAAAAACTATGATCCCTCTTCATGTTGATCTCTCTAGGAAAGGCCTATTGTGTATTCACAGACCTTATGTTCCATATTAATATCTTTGATCATCATCATTTAGATAGAGAAGCTTCCCTCCTGGGCATTATTCTTGAAGGTTGTGGTAGCTCTTTATTCTGATTCTTCTTAGTTTTCTTACCTCCTTTAGCACTAGCTATGGGTGATAAATCTCCTTCCTTAGTGACTTGTTTAAAATTTTCTACTGTTGATTCATCATCTCCTTCACCCTCTATTGTATTTTGTCTCATTAAGTCTTCATCAATTGGTGTCACATTGTGTGTAACTAAATCATGTAATTGCTGTAGAAGAGTCTTATGTGGAACTCTAATTTGCAGCGGCATAATTTGGTCAGTACCAGAATCCATAGGCACTTCCTCTATTTCCGCAGTTGCTCTTGGAACAATTGTCCGCTCGTCAAACTTTTCATTGCTATTCACCATAGTAGAAGAAGCAACTTGCATCATTTTGAATTGTTGCTCATAGACACTGCCTAACCCAGGAATTACTGTTGTAGGCTGCTCAAAAATCTCTGTTCTATTGATATCACCACTCTTTCCATTGCCGGTGCTTTGGTCTGACCCTACTGTATCATCCCTAACCTTCACATTATCATCTCCATCAAGTTTGTTCTCCAATGCATACACCGGAACACCATCAATCTTGCAAATTGCACTAGAGATAGGGTTTAGTATTGTTGCTTCATCAGGTGACGCTGGCGCTAGGCCTGGCGTTGCCAGCTAACGCCTGGGGAGCATGGCTTTAGGCCTGGCGTCGCCAGCCTATATCCAGGTGGGATGCTATCCCTCACTTTGTCATCTGTTGTCTTTGTCGTTCCTAGTTGATAATCCTCCACCTCAATTGCATCACTCCCTACAACTTTTGTTGAGTTTGTCTCATCAAGGTCCTCAAGCTGCCCATAATCTTCAAATGTTTGAGACGAAATATCTTGACATGATTGGTTTGTAGTCACATTGAGTTGCCTTAGCTCTTTTTTGCTAGTTCTAAACCTTCTATGAACCCAATCGATTGTGGATTCCTTATTAGCTTTTTCATCAGTACTTTGATCACTAGGAACAATAGGATTAGACTTATCTAAGTTCCCATTATGCTGATCTTCCAATATTTTCTCAACTGCTTCCTTCTCCAGCCGGTTTAATATTAGCATCCTTCCCAACCCTAACCCCAGAAACCTTAGGATTAGCGCTTGACACTCCGGTATTGCCTTCTTTTTCCTTCTCATAGACCTTCTCGGATTGCTTTTGCCCATGTTCCTTCTTCTTAGCATTTCTATGATCCTCTCCTTTGCCTTCAGTAATTTGTAGAGTAGGTTGATGAACTTGCTCAACCTCTAGTGCATTGAACTTGTTCTTGTTTGCTACTTCCTCAAGTTTTGCCTTCCCTTTGCTCTTGTTAGCTTCCTTACCTTGTTTGTTATCAACAATGTGACCCCGATTATCCCGTTGGTATTTTTTCTTCCTTGCTTGTATTCATTCATGCTTGGCATAATTAGTAGCAGGCTTACCAACCACCTTTCCACTTGACAGAACCTTTGTTGAATTTGCAGCTGTACTAATTGCTTACCACAACTGTCTTTTCCTTGCCTTGATCCTCTATATCTTCATCAAATATTTTGTGTAATTCAGGATGAATTACCCAGCATTCTGCCTCACTATGCCATTGTTTCTTGCATGGCTTACAATATTTAGGCATATAATCATACTTAATCTTAATCTATTTAAACTCTTCTGGCCCAGATTCATCTGCTTCTTCAACAATCTTAATACGTTTAGGGAAATTACCTAGCAAATTCACTTCCACCTTTACTTTAGCACAACTAGGTCTAGTCCCATTTTGAGTTGCTAGGTCTACATGTAATGGATTACCAACTGCACGAGCTAATGAAAATACACATTCCTTACCAAAGAAATTTGGAGGAAGTTCTGGAAAACTAATCCATGCTATGACAATTGGAGTCTCTTCATCATGTTTCCCCCATGGATTTCATTTTGTACAACGCATCTGCCACATGTCTGATTGAGACTTTATATAAAAAGCTGGATTTGATAGAAGATAAGCATAATCCTCCAATAAAGACTACATAATTAACACACGATCGTCTTTAATCAAGCCAACTGAACAATGACCCATAATCTCACATTGAATTGGAATCACTTAACGTAATTCACCAATAACAGGCTTCCCATATGAAAGATTCCCCAGAACTGCAAGTTGAAGCCCTTATTGTACGAAGGATGGCTTCACTTCTTGTTTCTTCCACTTCACATCTAGTTCTCCATGAAGGAACTCAACTAGTTTCAATGGTAGCGTAGCTAGGGTTTGCATGGGCATATTTATGACAATAGGGTTTAATAAATTCGCATAGGTTTTAGGTGTATTAGGGTTTGTAGAGGATGGTAATGGCTGGGGGGGGGGGGGAAGATNCAGGGGGAGGCCGGCCGCCGGCCGTGGAGGCCATGAAGGGCAGGCGCCGGCGTGCACTGTTGATCGCTACTTTGAGGAGAGAGAAGAGAGCTTTTTAATTTTTTGACCACAAGAGTAAATATGTAATATTTATTTTATAACTCAAACATAATTTTAATATAATAGTTATATAATTATTTTAAATATATTTACACATCGAGATGGGGTACACGCGCAAAGCGCGTACTCTAAGACCAGTAGCTATAAATAGTGGTTTCAATAACCATTGTAAGACATGAAAATCTTGGACAAAACTTATGCTACATTCCATGCTCAAGCTAAGGAATATAACTTTAATTTTTGTCTTACATTGCTGTTATTTCTGTCCTCGGAAGCATCGCTCCCGGAGCCAGACATGCCATTTGCTTTGATTTTTAATCTAACTCTTGTCTTTCATCTTACATATTTATCATTTTTGGATCAGATCGGTTCACTAGTCTATAAACCACGTAACAAATTCAACCGTACCATTTTACGAGTAAATAGTTTGGCGTCCAATGTGAGGCTTAGAAAATTGGGTAATTGAGTTGATCCTTGCATCCATTACTAACTCGTTTGATTCCTTGTTTCATAGAAAAAAATAAAAAATGAAAGCTATTGATGTCAACATCTCACATAACATCAAGGCGCATGAAAATTGACATGTGCGGGAGATGACTTCCCATGATGTGGAGGACGAACACATTGCGGAAACGGTAAGAATCTTGAGAGAGAAATAGAACGCCATTATGGGTCATCTCTCAAGGCAGAACCAAGTCATTACGGAATTAAATCAAGAATTATCATGTGCTTCCAACAACACAAATGAAAGAGATCTAGTTTCTCCCAACACTCCTACAAATTAAACGGCTCAAAGGGTTGCTAACAACACCCCTAGGGGGTCAATTTGGATGGAGCAGGGGGTACAACCAACAATTCTGGTAATGAGAACGGTAATGATCCCTTCAAAACTGAACTCATAAGATTCATGAAGGAAATGAACAGGCGGATGTATCAGAACGTGAAGGAATTTCACGATCAAATGGACCAAATTTTGGGCGCACCACTAGTGTTGAAGGGCCCGGATTCGAAGAAGTACACAAAGTTGCCGTTTAATCCGAGCACCGCACCGAAATTGATTCTACAATGATTCAAGATGCCAGGTATACCAAAGTACGACGGGACTTCAGATCCTCAGGAGCACATCACAACTTATGCAACTACGGTGAAAGGAAATGACTTGGCTCAGCATGAGATTGAGTTGGTTCTGCTGAAAAAATTCGGAGAAACCCTCACAAAAAGGGTCCCTAACATGGTATCCCCTCCTACCCGAACACTTAGTAGATTCTTTTGAAATGCTCACAGGTTCTTTTATTAAGGCCCATCTCAGGGCCAGAAAGGTCCAAGCCCGAAAGGCAGACATATTTAGAATCACACAAGGAGGTTCCGAGTTGATGCGGGAGTTTGTGATCAAGTTCTAGAAAGAAAGGATGCTATTACTGACCATGCCAGACGAATGTGCAGAGGAGGCATTCACTAAGTCTTTGAACCCGAGGAACTCCGATGCATCCCAAAAATTGAAACAAAACCTGCTTGAGTTCCAAACGACCACATGGGTGGATATCCATAACCACTATGAATCGAAGATTAGGATAGAAGATGATCAGCCCGGGTTCTCGACATCGACCAAGGGACGGGACCGAGACAAGAACTGGGATAAGTTCAAGGACGATTTTGATGCAGATCGACAATCTTCTAAAGGCCGATTCTTGCCTTATAAGAGAGCCAGAAGATGTGACAGCAAAGGGTTCTGTTCCTCGGATAGGTTTGCTCCTGATAGATTAACTGACCGCGACCAAAAAAATATATCGCTACAAGAAAAACAAATAGGGACTCGGGATTCCTCATATATGATAAGTGGGGATTTTGACTACTTATTAGCACCTTTTTGCTTTCGTTTCAGTCGAAAAGCGTTTAATTATGTTCTCAAAAACTGATGAAATATACTTAATTGCAGGAAAAGTGGAAAATGAGCCCCCAAGATGAAATCCAACTCAAGAAGGAGTAACCTGAACTCAAGGACAAAAACAGGCACAGAAGCCCAAAAGTGCAGACCACATATTATCATCCGCGGCCGAAGATTGTGAAGAAACTCCTATTAAAGAATAGTGCAAAGTGTAGTCCGCACATAACATATGCGGCCGCAGAAACTGGTCAAAAGTAAAAGTTTAGAGAACCTGCGTCTCAAATTCAACAGAAGTGCGGACCGCACAATTATTATGCAGCTGCAGAAGAACAACTATGTGGCCACAATCACATTTGTGCGGTCCGTAGAAGAGCAATGTGCGGCCGCACTCAGAAATGCACGGACCGCTAAAAGAGGGAAGTGTTACAGAAGTTCAGAATTATGCGGCCGCAGGTTTCCATTCATGTCAGGTTAAAGCAAAGTGTAGACCGCACATGGAATTTCGCGGCCGCAGAACCTCTAAAAGGGTATTTTTGTCCGAAAATTTCAACACTATATAAATAGAAGGGTTTCACTTTTTAGTAGTGAAACCCTTTTTGCTCTTTTTAGTAGTTTTTTCTATTTTGAGCTTTTTTAATATTGATTTTATCATTTTAATTATTAATATGGGTTTAATTATCACTTCTTCTTCTTATTCTTCTTTTTCTTTTAATTTAAGCATGAGTAACTAGATTTTTACTAGGGTTGTCACCCAACCCTAGTGTGTAAACTTAATGGGTGTTTGATATATTGCTTGTTTATGGTTGGTTGTTGATTATCTAGCCTTGTTCTTGCTCTTATTTGAAGAATTAATGGTTGCAAATATTATTTCATGCCTTTTTCACTTGGTCTCTACTTGAGAAAGAGAGACTTAGTCTAGAAAAACTTTACTAGCAAGAAATTGGGTCAATCGAGAGATTGATAAGCCCAATTAAAGGGTTGAACCTAGAGATAGTATAACCTGGCTTGAGCTTATTATCAACTGCTTTGTTCAATACCCATTTGGACTTGAAAAAGCCAAATTGGGCAAAATCACTCTCTGACCGAGGGGTATTGAGTGGGTACTTGAGTGTTGATAGCTATAATACACCCGACCAATAAAACAAGCTTTAAAGTTTACGACCCATTAAGCAAACACCTAGGTGAAGGTCATAGCCCTAGGCCTTTTTATCATTTGGAAAACAACCAAAAATAATTTCCTAGTTTCATTTTTTAAATCGCAATTGTAGTCTAACTTAGATTTATAGAAAAAACCCAATAATGCGAAAGTGCAAATTAAGATATATACTACTAACACCCATTCACATAGCTCCCTGTGGAATTCGACCTCGACTCTGTTGTGTATTATTATTGTATCAGCCGTTTTCATTTTCTTAAATAGAGGAGTGAAATTGGAGGAGACCAATTTTTGGCGTCGTTGTCGGGGACCTAAAAGACAGTGTTAACTATATATTTAGGTGTGTTTTTAGAATATCTTCTTTTCCTTCCTTGTTACTAACGTATGGGTTTTTATAGGTGCAATCATGGCAAACAATGAGATCAGAAACATAGCAGTGGGGGATGTGGACGTTGATGATGATGAAATGGATGAGGTCCCTCTTTAACCTCAAGCCAATAGACGAGGCCGACCGCCTCAAAAAAATGTTCCCGTTCCACCCCCCACCTCCACCACGAGCGCCGGGTGTTTCCGAATGAAGGGTTTTCAAGTGCTATAGTCCCACCACATATTAGGGTGGGTAACTTTCAAATAACTAATGTGATGCTCACTTTGATCGGGCAATGAGGGTTCTTCACCTGTGCACCGAGTCAAAATGCATATAAACATTTGAAGGGGTTCGTTGATACATGTTAGGGAAGTAAACAAACAAATGTCTCCGAGGATGCTTTGAGGCTAAGGCTTTTTCCCTTCTCTCTACAAGGGAAAGCTTTAGATTGGTTGGAACGTTTGCCAAATCATTCCATTCGTACTTGGGATGAACTAACGGAGAAATTTATTTCAAAGTACATCTCTGCAGGGAACATGGCCATTCTTCGGGATGAAATTTTAGAATTCAAGAAAGAGACTAATGAACCACTACAAGAGATATGGGAAAGATATAGGACAATGGAGAAAGAGTGACGCAACAATGATATCACGGAGAACATGATTCAACAAACTTTCAATCGGGGGATCAATACCACCAACTAGTGTGTAGTGGATCAACTTGCCAGTGGGAACTTCATGACTACGACTTATGCGAAGGCGTGTGATATTTTGGATGAGATGGAGGATACTTCATCAGCGTGGCAATCTAGAGCCAATGTTCCATGATGCGAGACTAAATTGCATAGTTTAACATGGGATATACCTTACATTTGATGCACTTTAATGATAAAATTACACTTATTATGTGCTTAATGGAGTTATTTCATGTGTAGGTGAAGCGAAGATGGAAACGGGGCTAAAATGATGCAAATAC
>MDKI01080754.1:0-46417 GCA_005239505.1 Nicotiana paniculata
AAGAATCAAATCCAAAATAACTTGCATAATTAAACTACAAAGTAATGAATAAAAGCTATACAATAGATGTTTTACTTCACTTAAATGGCTTTCTCTCCCTTCAAGTTGTGTTTTTGGTTCTATTTATATGTTTGGGATAAACCCTAAACATGTAGGAGACTTCTATTCCAACTGGGAAACACTTAAAACTCTTTAAACTCATAATTGACCAGACCTCGGGACCCAGGCGTTTGGGCTCAAACACCCCCTTAAAGCTAGGGCAGACCTGGCTTTAGGGCTCTAACGCCCCACTAATGCCAGGATGACCCTGGCTTTAGGGGCCAAACGCCCCACTAACGCCCGGGTTGGCCTGGCTTTAAGGCCAAAATGCCCAGCTATAGCCCGGGTCATTCCTCTTCGCCTCTTGAGCATATTTTCGACGTTCATGCATCCATTTAGCTTGGTTTCCATCTTCAATGCGTACACATGAAATAGACTCCATTATGCACATAAAAATGTATTTTTATCATTAACGCACATAAAGTGTAAGGCATATGACATGTTAAACTATGAATTCTAGCCACGCGTCAGTTAACAACGTTATAACCCGTACTAGGTTTAACATGAAGCATGTACATTTGATGTTGGAGTAAGGTTTCTAGAATGGTCCTAACCGGTACTCTCAAGTGGAAAACTTGAGAGGGAAAGGCACGGGACTGTCGACTGCACCGTTGATCGACTAGTCTACCGCAAATAATCCTTTCCTATTTAAAAAGGTTAATTCTAGAAGAGCGCGGACATTCATCAAGCGCCGCTATGTTGATAATTGGCACGAGTGGAGAATGATGTGAGCAAGCTGTATGTAAAGATAATAACACGTTCCCAAGTATTTTCATGATAAAAAAGCAGTAAATACGGTAATAAGGTAAAACATGAAAAACATAAAAAGTAAGACAAAGGAATAAGTTAGTTCGTGGAATATATGCGAGAATATAGTAAAGTAAGAAAGGGAGTAATGATGGGAGAGGCACGATATAGCACTCAAAATGAAGAGCAGTCATAGAAAATAGTGGGTAAGGGATGTGCATGTTATAACAAATTTAAACAAATAAAGGTTGAGAAGGGACGTGATGTGCTTATCCTGACAGATTTAAGCAAATAAAGCTGAACGGGAAAGGGATGTGCATGATAAAGAAAATTTGAACAAATAAAGGTGGATAAGGGAAATGATGTACATGTTATAATAAAGAAAATAATCCACATAAACGAAGTTCATTATGGTAAGAACCTAAGTATATCCCCAGTAGAGTCACCATGTTGTCGCCTTATTTTCTTGGGAAAGGGGGCTTTGACATGTTACAACTCTTTAAATGGGAAATGGGTTGTTCAAATAAGTGAAGAGTTGCCACCTAATAATTTTGAGGTGCATTAGGGCACCTATTATGCCAATAGCTTTGTTTGACTAGTCAACGCCACCAAAGATCGGGTAAGGGCTCAAATTACCTCAGAGGGAAGGTGTTAGGCACTCTTCGAGGTCCACAAATGTGGGTTCCGGTCGAACATAAGACTATATAGATAAAATATTAGGCAAGATGAAAAAAAAAGGGTAAGGGTAAAAGAATTTTATTATAACACGAATAAGGAATACAAGGATATAACTATAACGGTCTATATTTAGATAACTAAATGTATAAAGATGGGGGGTCCAAAACTTTTTAGCCTGAAGGATCACCCTGCGCAACATAAATAATACTTTGCAACGCCCTTGAGGTAGGAAGTTACTCATATTATTGAGCGGGCATAGACTATCATCTCTTGCAACCCAATTACTAGAATTTACTTAGGCTGCTCAAAATGATAAAACTAGCGACAAACAAAACAAGTTGGACTTCAGGTATGGACAAATGAGGGATCAAGTTAGCCTCCACACTTAAAAAAAAATGCATGCGCAACAGGTTCTCACATTTGGCGTTAGACAGTTTCAGAACTGAGACAAATTAAAGTCCTTAAGACCTATAGACATGATTTCTATGTGACCTAAGATTAAAAGGTGCAGGCAGTTTCAGATGCAAGGAGCTACTTTAAACTTATAGACATGATTTCCAAGAAATTATATGGTTTGCATGTTGATTATTAGGATTACAGGTTATGAGTTTTAAACCTATAGACATGATCGCTAAGTGATTTACGCAGTATGAGGGGTAGTGAAGACCGTTGGAGATACTCAGAATTACTCATGTTTTCTAATAGTAGCATGGCTAAGCAATAAAACAGCATTTGAAAAGTCCAGCATTAACACTTTTAGAGCGAGTAGTATTACCTTATAGGAAGGATTTCTAACGATTGGCGATTGGAAAGGATTTTTTACACTTAGCCCCTATAGACATATTTTCTAGGTAAGCAGTATGACAACAATAGCAAATTAAATAAATAATATCCTATAGGCATGATTTTTAGTGAATATGTTGTCGTTATGCAAATTGAAAGAATGGTCATTGACATTTCATTTCCTATAGGCATGCTATCTAGCAGTAGGTATACGAATAAATAAAGTACTTATTCTTTGATAGTAGGCAATTTGTATGAGTGTGTGATTCTCCTAATTGCATGATTTCTACTAGTGCATATGGAAATTGAATGGCATATATAGCAGGTTGGGTGACAAGTAGATCATATGAATCCTATAGGCATGTTTTCTACCACTGCATGCAAACATTAGAGCGTGACTATTTCCCCGATTTACTAATAACCCAATAATTTATTACAAAATTATTAAAGACCAATGATGAATGTAATTACAAAATATTATACAAGCCGCAACAGTAAATCTATAACATGCCCAGAAGGTGATACCCAATATTGCATGGGCCTTAAAAAACTCTTTATTCACACATAGCATACCCAGATTCCAACAGGGGACTATATCTCTCAGCACAACCCATAAACCATAGAGGACGTCAAGCCAAACCAGACAGCCACAGATTGACAATATGACCCAAACATTGAATCACATAAACAAACAAGTTTGCATATTCAGTAGATGGAATGAGGCCAGAATTTAGTACTAGAGATAGCTGAAGTATCAGTGGTAAGGAGAGGGGCCAAAGAACCCCAAGTCCTAGTGTTTCAGAGTTCACAAGGGTCTCAAATTGACCCTGAGGAGTGCTCACACTAGGGAGGTCTATAGAGAAAGTCTTAGTAGCGTTTGCTTTCAGGCGACCACGAGTTATAGATTCAGAGTAGTGTGCGAAACAAATGAGAGTGAGAGAAAAATGGTTATGGGACAGGATTTGAAGAGATCCACTTGTATTTTAAAAGGCAGAGATAGAAAATTTGTCTAAAACATCGAATATGCTAGTTAAGAAGGTCAACAAGACTTTGAGGCAGGTTGCTATTATCGGTTCCACATTTAGTAAGAGGTAAAAAAATGGCAGAAACACATTGAAAGAATTAGGGGAGAAACAAGTTCCATGATATTTCAAGGTTAATATATAAAGATGTATAATACCAAGAAAATCTATGTAGATCACAAACTTAAAGATTTCAAAGCCTAGGGGTCCCAAGTATCCATCAAAATATCAAAAGACAGACATGCTAACTTACATCATAAACAAAACAATATCAAACATGGTAAGGAAATACAAGTTAGGATAGCTACTCTAAAGTCTCACATAATCAGTAAAGGGATATGGAATCAAGTAAGACAAAGACATGTTGAGTGACACAATAGCAGGGGAGCAAGTCAAAGATTATAACACATTACATATGTGAGACAGTCATTGAAAAAAATTCAAAGTAGAGTAGGAAAGCAAACTCATGTCAAACAGTAATGTATACATTCAGGTACCAATACATTAGGCTAAATGAACTTAAGAAGATCCAAATTATTCAGGTGAAGCATATCCAAATAACATATCTCAAAATTGGAGATTTTAAGTAAAAAGCCAAATGCTGAAGAGGTTCAAACCACAATACGAGTGCAACGCTAGTAATGTTACATAGAGAGATGGTCTAAGAACACATTAGGTCATGAAATTCAGAGGCGTGAATATGTAGGGCATAAACATGAAATAATAACATGAATAATCAGTGAAAAGTCAGATTAGAGAAAAATAAGGTAAACCCTAGTTGACAAAAATCGAAAATTGGCCTGAGATCTTGGATAATCAGACCCATATAGCCTTGATATATACGTATCTAGACGTAATATTTTTTGGATCCCAATGATTAGAATTGATTCCCTTTGATTCAAAGATTTATACTTACCAAAAATAGAGCAAGTACTATCTAATACCACAAAGAGGTAACCAGTGGAGAAGGAACATGTATATGGTAAGTAAATAACAGGTGAATCTCATGGATAATGGGATTACAAGAGGGATTGGTGAAGGTGGAAATTAGGGTTCTTCACAGAGACGCTAGACGGAGAGAGCTTAGAGGTGGCGCGTAGTGGGATAGCAGGCTAGGGCTTATGTTTAATAGATTTAAAAGGGGGTGGCTTGTGAGCCGTTGATCTTAGAGATCAACGGCCAAGATTAAATTAAGGTGGGGCCGGTCATATAAAACGAGTGTGGGATGAAGGGTTATTGGTATTGGGATAGGGGTTGTTGGGCCAGAGATTTTGGGCTTATCTGGTCCGAGATTATTCTCAGATTTGGGCCAGATTTTAAAATAGGAAATTAAAGGGATGATAATTTAATAAATAATTATATAAACTATAAAAAATGCTATTTATGAAAAGTTTTATTTTAAAATAATACTAGAAGATTATAAAAATTTAGTATATTATTTTTACTTTAAATAAAATGACAAATTCAATAAAATTGCTATATATAGGCTATTATTGCAAGATTGTGCAAATGGCCTAAAAATACTAATGTAATTATAAAATAGATTAAAATGCCTAAAGCAAGTGTTAAAGATGCAAGACAATAATTTTAGGTAACTAAATCATCATAAAATAATTCAAAGGAGTAATTAATAAATATTCAAGTAATTTAAATGTAGAAAAATTAATTTTAAAGCTCTAAAAATTATGAACAATTTTGGAAAAATTCTTGAATAGATTTGTAACTAAATAATAATACAAAATTATGGTTTGAAAGTATATATATTATTTGAGAAAATATGAGGAAAAAACTGGGTAACAACCTTGAATGAAATGACAAAGCAGTTAATTAAAAAAATATCGGCTATTATTTCAAAAAACTATGTAATTGGCATAAAAATGCAGAATCTAATTATATGTAATATATTAAAAATTCTATGAAACATATGTGTGGGTGTAAATAATTAGTTTCGATGATTAAGTCATCACAAAATAGTTTGCAAGAGTAATTAATAAATATTCAAGTAACTTAAATGCAATACAATCAACTTTAAAGCGTTAAAAGTTATGGAAAATTATGGAAAATGCTTGCATAAATCATATAAATTAAACAGTGAATGAAAAATGAAAATTTTAAAGTACATACTATTTGAAAAATGTGAGGACAAAATTAGGTATCAATAATTGTGGACTTCGGAGGAATATGTATCTATTTTTTTGATGAATAAAGTTGATTTAGGGCCTAGTTGGTAGGCCCAATCAAGATGTGTTTTCTACACTAGGTCAGATTTGTATACTTCATACTCCTATTGTTGATGGGTGTACCATTCGGTTAGAGTTGGGTTGGTTAGTGTTTGGATATGTTCCATGAGTTACTCTTCTACGCTATCAAGGGTTGTGATTCGTTAGTTATATGCACACATGGGGCCTTATCACGGGATTTGACCAAGATAGGTATTTGGGTGATGCATGATTTAGTGCGCATTGGTTATGTTCTTTCGGTTTTTTATGGCATTATGTCATTTTCTTCTCCATGGTTATGGTCATGCACCTTGGGTACTTGATGTCGAGTTTTGTGTGGTTATTCATTTTAAGCAAGGTGGCTTGAGGTGTATAATATGGTCCAGTGTTTGGATGGGGTCACACATTGCAGCAAAGGTAGGTTGAGGTATGATCATTTGTGTGAGATTCGTGTGTTATGGGCTTTACAGTGTGTGATGGATTTTCAGCATTTCGTTGGGGCGGTACTTGTTGAACCTGCGGGATGGTTCTCTCGTTTGACTAATTTTCCATGTTTAAGCACATTTGAATTATTGTGTATGGGTGCATGGATTGCACAGTTTGTGGCACTGGGCAGTATTGGTGTTGCGTGTCCTTAGAGTAGTTGGTATTTGATAAGATAAAGTCGTCGGATCTTGGATGGGTGCTATCGGATTTGATTGTGTTATATTTGGAAGGATAATATCGAAATTCAACTTAGAAATTGGTTATAGTTCTTATTGAAGGAGAGGGAGCTCCATGACTTCTTGATCTGATGAATGGTTCTAAGTTTCCGCATGTTTGATATGAGGTTTTTTAGCGGAATTTGGATCTTCTGAGCAAATACCGTGCACGAAAATTTTACTATGGGTAATTGTGTTGAGTGGTATATCTTGTGATTGTGTTTTGTGTTATGGTTGTGGCTTGATACAACTTGTTCAGACTTATACAGGGTGTAGATGCGAGATTCAGATCTTATAAGAAATTTGGATGTTGGAAATTTGATTATGTGGTTTACGGGCAAAAATTGATCTCGTCCAATTTCACTCCTCTATTTGAGCATATGAAAATGGTCGATGCAATAATAATACCCAACAAATTCGGGGTCGAATTCCACCGGGAGCTATGTGAACGGGTGCTAGTAGTATATATTATTGCATGAAATTGTATATCTTAATTTGCACTTCCGGAATATTAGGTTTTCTTTAAAAATCTAACTTAAATTACTATTGCAATTGTCACGCCCCAAAACTGGGGGGAGAGACCGGCACTTGGTGCCTCACCTATCATTGCGTACCAATTTGCGACTAAGGAACTCTGAACATGTGATATCATACTTTGGCCATGGGCCACATTGCAAGACAACTGCGAATGCTGACTAAGTGTCAATATAAAGCTGGGTCGACAAGGCCGTCATAACTACTACAACTGACAAACCAACATGTATACGGCAAAAATCGGAAAGCCCGATTTTACGGTCATTTCGGCGCTTAGAAGACTCGAAGGTCTAAGCTCTGGTATCAATATACATCGGAGGTCATCAACCTTGAGGCGGTCCATATTGAAGGTCCTCAGTCTCGAGGTAGTACACATCAGAGGTCCTTGACCTCGAGGCAATGCATATCGAAGGTCTTCGACACCGAGGTAGTGCATATCGTAGGCCAACATAGAAACGTGAAAGATATCCAAGGGGTACGTCCTCAAAGATGATAAAAGTACACAAAATAGTACAAGCCCGTACTGTGGCATTAAATGATTGTACCAGCCATACATATTGAAATTAAATAGATGTACCAGCTGTATTTCTTGGCAATAATATCACATGTACTATGTTAGGATTCCCCTTCTTATATAAATGGGCCCTTGTCACTTTGAAGCACACATGATATTCAATACTAGAACAACAACTTTCTCTGCTCCAAAACAAAAACATTCTCAACAATTGTCTCATCAAACTATTGCTTCCCATTTGTTGTATTCTAGAGTAATTATCGATTTATTGCTTATTATTAATCATAAACAGGACAACCTTAAGGCATTCAACATCGTTATACCACTACCAATAATCCCCAATCAAGCTTCTCGAGCTCGACCTCGAGGCCTGCCTAACCACCATCGAGACTGGCTTCTTCGACACCTGGCTTGCCTAATCTGGTTCTTTTCGCACTTATTTCATTTTTCTTGCCTCATACTCAGCGTCTATTTTCTAAAAACCGATATTAAGATAGATCACATATTTTTAGAACCACATAATCAAATATAATTCTAACTACCATTTTCACGGTAAACATTTTGGCGCCCACTGTGGGGCTAAAAATAATAGTGATAGTTTTAAGTGTTGGTTTTCTAAAAACACAAGTTATTCTTCACACTTTTTCTTGTCCAAGAATCTTCACTTTCAGGTTAGAAAAAAGTCTAACTCGGTAAACGCACGTAAAACAACAATACCGAAGACCACAAGCCACAAGAACTCATGCTCACGCGGGCCAAAATGCCCACCGCCATGAAAGAATGGAGTCAAAGTGGCATACCTAAAGGAACTATTGTGTTCAGAGAGGAATATGTCGAAGCATTGTTCCAACCGCATAGCGATGCGCTGGTAATTTCTTTCCTCTTGAATAGCATTCAAATTAAGCGTGTGCTCGTGGATCCAGGTAGCTCGGCCAATATAATCAGATTCGGGGTAGTGGAGCGGCTCAAGATGCTTGACCAAATCGTACCCGATTCTGACAGCCTGAGAGGAGTTAACATGGAGAGCAAAACGACGAAGGGGGAAATCATCCTCCCAGTCGACATGTCTGGTACAGTTCGGGGCACCAGGTTTTATGTCATTGAGAGGGACACAAGATACAACGCCCTGCTTGGAAGGCCATGGATACACAACATTAGGGCGGTACCATCGGCTCTCGACCAGATGTTAAAACTCCCAACCGTGGATGGCATAAAAATAGTGTATGGTGAGCAACACGCATCAAATGAAATATTTGCGGTACACGACGTGGCACCAGAGCCCGTGTATTCCACCTTGGAGGGGTCGGAATATAAATAGGTCCCTGAGGATAAAGAGGATGACTTCCTCACCCCTCGAACCTTTGTTGCCCCCGAAGAATCAGACGCAACAAAATCAATAGTCGAAGACATGGAACACGCCGTTTTGATGAAACACCTACCAGATCGAAAGGTATACCTGGGAATGGGATTAACCCCCAAACTCAGGAAAGAAATCATTCAATGTCTTATTAACAACATTAATTGCTTTGCTTGGTCCCACTTATATATGACAGGGATCTCCCAGGAAATAACTACCCATTGACTAAGCGTCGACCCCAAGTCCAAACCGGTGAAGCAAAAAAGGAGGCCTCAGTCCGCGGTAAAGCATGCGTTAGTCAAAGACGAGGTAACAAAACCCCTCTTAATAGGGTCCATCAAGGAAGTAAGATATCCCGAGTGGTTGGCCAATGTAGTAGTGATCCCCAAAAAAGGGAACAAATTAAAAATATGATAGATTATAAGGACTTAAATAAAGCATGCCCTAAAGATTCATTCTCGCTGCCCAACATCGATTGATTGATTGATGCCACGGGCGGCTACGAGACTCTCACCTTTCTTGATGCCTACTCCGGGTATAATCAGAGTCAAATGAACCCTGAGGACGTGGAAAAGAGTTCATTCGTCACTAAGTATGGCACATATTTCTACAATGTAATGCCTTTCGGGCTAAAAATTAAGGGGCCACAGACCAGCGCCTAGTCAATAAGATGTTCGAACCTTAAAATAGTCAAATCCATGGAAGTTTACATTGATTACATGCTGGTTAAGTCTCTGCACGCAGACGACCATTTGACTCATTTGCAGGAAGCTTTCAATGTCCGTATAAGTTACAACGTGAAGCTCAACCCTGAGAAGTGCGCCTTCGGTGTAGGTTCAAGTAAATTTTTAGGCTTCATGGTATCAAACAGGGGGATTGAAATCAACCCCGACAAAATCATGGCCATCGAAGAAATCACGGTGGTAAACAACGTAAAGTCCGTACAGCGGTTGGCCGGGGCGGATAGCGGCACTGGACCGATTCATCTCGAGGTCATCAGATCGGAGCCATCATTTTTTCTCCCTACTCAAAAGGAAAAACAACTTTGACTAGACTCCAGAGTGCTAGTGCACCTAGGAGGAAATAAAATGGTATCTCTCAAGCCCGCCTTTGCTCCACACCCAAAGGAGGATGAAACGCTATACTTATACTTAGAAGTGTCTGAGGTAGCGGTAAGTGGCGTGTTGGTCTGAGATGAGCAAGGTACGCAATTCCCTGTTTACCATGTAAGTCGAACCCTGGGAGATGCTGAAACTAGGTATCCACACTTAAAAAAAATAGCTCTTGTATTAATAAGTGCATCTCGAAAATTGAAACCTTATTTTCAAAGCCACCATATATGTGTTTTAACAACATATCCTCTTCAGAATATATTGCATAAGCCTAAATTATCAGGCTAGCCAGCCAAATGGGCCATCGAGCTCGGGGGGTACGATATTGAATAGCAGCCCTGAGCGGCTATCAAGTCCCAAATTTTGGTGGACTTCGTGGCAAACTTTTCGCCCGCCCTCATTCCTGAGGTAGAAAAAGAACTTCTACTGAAAACAACCCCATCATCAGGGGTGGGGACCTTGTTCACTGAAGGTGCCTCGAATGCAAAAGGATACGGGCTAGGCATAGTTATGAAGCCACCTGCAGGTGGCATAATTAGACAATCTATAAAAACTGCAAAGTTGACTAACAACAAAGCCGAGTATGAGGCTGTGATTGCAGGTCTCGAATTAGCAATAGGCCTTGAAATTGAAACCGTCGAAGCCAAATATTATTCCCTTCTGGTAGTAAACCAGGAAAACGGGATCTTCGAGGTTCGAGAGGATAAGATGCAACATTACCTAGACAAACTTCAAATCACTTTGCATCATTTCAAAGAATGGACTATGGTCCACATACCTCGGGAGAAAAACAGTGAGGCCAATACACTAGCAAACCTAGGCTCATCCGTTGAAGAAGATGACATACTCCTGGGGGTTGTTGTTCAGCTATCCAAATAGGCGATCAAAGAAGGCCATGCCGAAATCAACTCCACCAGCCTGACATGGGATTGGAGAAACAAATACATTGATTATTTGGTAAGTGTAAAGCTACCCATGGACCCAAAAGATTCAAGGGACCTTCGGACCAAAGCAACCCGATTTTCACTCGACGAAAGTGGAGTTCTCTATAGAAGAACCTTCGATGGGCCCCTGGTAGTATGCTTGGGAATGGGAGACACTGATTACGTGCTTCGAGGAATCCACGGGGGCACCTGCGGAAATCACTTTGGTGCCAATTCTTTAATTCAAAAGGTGATTCGCGCTAATGATCCACCAACCCGTGAACAACTACATTCTCTATTATCACCATGGCCGTTCATGAAATTGGGAATGGACATAGCTTCCCCCCTACCAACGGAACAAGGTAATGCTAGATTTATCTTGTTTATGACTAACTATTTCTGAAAATGGGTGGAAGCACATGCCTATGAAAAGATAAGAGAAAAAGAAGTCATCAACTTCATATGAGATCGCATCATTTCCCGATTTGGGATCCCCTCACAGATAACATATTATAACAGGAAGCAGTTCATCGAGAGCAAAATAACAATGTTTCTCGAGGATCACAAAATCAAAAGATTACTATCGACGCCCTACCACCCGTGTGCAAACGGTCAAGCCGAATCCAAAAAGAAGACCATTATTTGAAACTTGAAAAAGAAGTTAGAGAATGCAAAGGGAAAATGGAGAGAAATGTTGTCCGAAGTACTATGGGTATACCGTACAACCTCCAAGTCATGCACAGAAGAGACGCCGTTCTCTTTGGTATACGGGTCTGAGGCTTTGATAGCGGTCGAGATAGGGGAGCCTAGTGCCATATTCTGACATGACACTGAAAACTCAAACAATGAGGCCATGACCACGACCCTCGAGCTATTAGACGAGAAGCGAAAAGCTGCACTAGTCTAGTTGGCCGCAAAAAACAAAGAATCAAAAGATACTACAACCGAAGAGCAAGCCTCCGATATTTCAAAACTGGGGTCTTAGTTCTAAGGAAAGCAACCCAAAGCAATATAAACCCTATCGAAGGCCTGTTAGGACCAATCTGGGAAGGACCGTACCGCGTCCTCAGAGCAATCGGCAAAGGATCCTACAAGCTAGGCACCATGGAAGGCGAGCAACTGCCAAACCATTGGAACATATCAATGCTCGAGCGCTATTATTTCTAAGGTACAATTCTTCTTGTCTTTCCTTCATACTGTTACACTAACCAAATGCGCAGGTATGCGATTAAACGGAACCAAAACATCACCCAGATCGAAGGCCTTAGGTTTTAAAGCATGCACTGCGCTCTTTTTTCCTCACACCGGATTTTAACTCAAAAGGGTTTTACCGGTGAGGTTTTTAACGAGGCAATATCCATATGCCACCTAAGGAGAACTCAGCAAGTATTCAAGGCTTCTCTTCGATCAACCTCGAATACTGAGGGGAATCACTAAAGTACACCAAAAAGGGCCTCGACAGGAAAATGATGTATCGGACCAAACGGTCGAATGAACTGTGTCCACATAGAATAATCGAACCTTCGATAGAAAAAACTTGGATAGTTGTACCAATTAATCAGAGAAGTACCTTCTGTTGGGACATTCTGCACATCAAAGAAGTTTACCATTTTTACAAGAGACGGCCCCAAGGACAAAAATTTAGCAAGCACACAGGAGTTGTCATCAAGAGTAACTCCACCGAGTCGCAAAAAATCGAAGTCGTAGGACCTCAGGGTAGGTAAATTCGAATGCACAAGCCCTCCACAAGGAAAAACCAACAACCTAAGCCCTCCCCGAGGAAACATTTAATTCCGACTCGGGGACTGCCTACCCCCGACCGTCGGCTCATCGGGTTATCAAATTTGAAGTCGTAAGACCTCAGAGCAGGGAACTTCGAGCTCGTAAGCTCTCCATGAGGCAGCTACAAACTATGAGACTGTAAGAAAGGTTGTACCAACCTAAAGAATAAGAGCCCAAGTCACCCGCTACACTAAAGGTTGTACCAACCCAAAATATAAACCCCATATCAAAGTCAAGGCTATATATCAAACCTGTAAGACCCAAAAGGCATATCCTCAATATAGATGCCATGAGTATCTTACTCGAGGGCTAAAAGGCTACGGCCAAACACAAATGACCACCGTCATAAGGCTCCGACCAAACTAATGCAACTAGGAGACGTCCGACTGTTGCCATAAAATCACAGATGTCCATTTACTTCGAAAAAACTTCGAAAAGGACCGATTAAAGTCTGTACCAACCTAAAGCATAAGAGCCCAAGTCGCCAGCTACATTAAAGGTTGTACCAACCTAAAGCGTAAGATCCCTAGTCGCCAGCTAGTCGTATCCACCTTACGCGTAAGAGCCCAAGCTGCCAGCTGCAGGTTATACCGACACAAAGCGCCTCATGGCCAATTTGAAAACCTGAGGGTCGTTGAGTTGGAGTCGAGATCCGACTCGGAGACTAAGCCCGATATGGTAAACTAAAGCGCCTCAGGGCCAAAAATGTGTAAGAGCCCAAGTCGCCAGCTGGTCGTATCTACCTTACGGGTAAGAGATCGAGTTGCCAGCTACAGGTCATACTGACATAAAGCGCCGCAGGCCCAATTTGAAAACATGAGGGCCTTTGAGCTCGAGTCGAGACCCAATTTGCAAACTAAGCCCGATACGGTTAACTAAAGTGCCTCTAGGCCAAAAAAGCGTAAGAGCCCAAGTTGCCAGCTAGTTGTATCAACCTTACACAAAAGAGCCCGAGCCGCTAGCTATAGGTCATACCGACACAAAGCGCCTCAAGGCAAATTTAAAAACCTTAGGGCCATTGAGCTCGTGTTGAGACCCGACTCGGAGACTAATCCCGATATGGTTAAAGTTCCATAGGGAAAAAAAAGCTTAAGAGCCAAAGTCGCCAGCTAGTCGTATCGACCTTACGTATAAAATCCCGAGCCGACAACTACAGGTCATACCGACATAAAGTGCCTTACGGCCAATTTGAAAACCTGAGGGCCGTTGAGCTCGATTCAAGACCCGACTCGAAGACTAAGCCCAATACAACTAAAGCGCCTCAGGGCCAAAAAAGTGTAAGAGCCCAAGTCAACATCTAGTCGTAATGACCTTACGAGTAAGGGCCCGAGCCGCCAACTACATGACATACAAACACAAAGCACCTCAGGGGAAATTTTAAAACCGGAGGGCCGTTGAGCTCGAGTCGAAACCCGACTCGGAGACTAGGCCCGATACGGTTAATTAAAAGAGCCTCAAGGCCAATTTATAACCCTAAAGGTCTCATCTCAAAGTCCAATTCGTCGGGCTAACTACCAATAGGCAAAGCAAATCAAAAAATATCTCATATATATATATATATATATATATATATATATATATATATATATATATATATATATATATTACAAATACATATTTACAACGCTCCCATAGGGGTTTTATGCAAACTATAAAGCAGAAAATCCATTATACTTTCGGGACCAGCTCCCTCAAAAGCCCCTCGAACCAGCTCCCATAGCGGCCTTCAGGTATTAGCGTCAGCTCAAAAATAAAGGAGAGACTGGGCGTTGATCTTGGCCTGCTTATCTCTTCTAAAAGGTCAAAAGTCCCCTTGCATGTATCTCCTCGAGGGTCTCCCTCCGAGACTTGCATCGGGCATACTCATTGGTCCTTCTCTTCATGTTGAAAGCTCTTCTTAGCTCCTGAGCATTGGCATTATATTTCAATTAAATGTTCACTTTCTTGTCGGCCTCCGTATCCAAAAGATCAGCCTTGAGCTTGACAATCCTTCTCGATTTGATTAAGTTATCTTTTCAGGCATTACGAGGCCGTATCTCGAGGGTAGTAGCATTGACTGAAACATTCCTTTGACTCGAGGACCGAGTCCCCTACGGATAGTTGTTGACTACCACCGACCACCCATCAAAAACAAAACCTAAGGGTTTATTTTTTTTTAAAAAAAACTCCCAAAACTTCGGACCAACTATCAACATGCATCAGTCTATCCCAAAAAGCAAAGAAAGGACAAGAAATAGCAAAAGACAGAGGCCTTTATATATGGTAATGATTCACGAAGATGTATTTTACAAGGATGATGCCTAGAGGTCTTACACGAAGAAAAGAACAAGTAAAAACATAGTCTACCTTCTTTGAGACCTAATCTGTCGTTATTATCGGAACTTCATCTTTTTCCCCCTCGGGGACTCTGTCATCATCAAGCCCCTCAGGACCAACATCCTCATCAACTCTTTTCTCTTCGTCTTCGGCATTGGCTTCATCATTGGTAGAGATGAGGGACTTAGCATTAATTTCACCTTCCTGCTCTCCAAAACCCTTATAGTGAATATCATCGAGGGTCTTCCTACCGAGATTTACACCGGGCATGCTCACTACTTCTTCGGTCTCGATCGAAAGTCTCCCCCTCAACTCTTTTTGAGCATCAGTGGCATGTATAAGAAGGTGCTTATTACATATATGTGCAGTTACTTGGCCTCGGATTCAGGGGAAAGAAGGATTGGTGCAGCAGTTCTCAACATCATTATTTATCTGCGACACGAGGGTGTATCTCCACATTATCTTCTCCCCGCCAGGGAATAGCCCGACCGACTCGATCAATAGCTACATCTCCTTCGGATGGAGTGTACCAACGCCGCTTTTTCCCAACAAGAATCAACCTTCGCATCTTCATTATCAGTTGTCGGACCAACATATCGAGGCATGGATTTACAGCGGCCCGCTACCCGCAAAGATTGAGCAGCCTAAAGATCAGATGACTTTCAATAAAAGACAAGGAGGCACTTCTCAGCGCGAAGGAAAACTGTCATTACGCTTTTAGAAGAGCATAAAGAAGAGGGGTTTTTCTCTTTTTGAGGAACCGTTTTAGAAGTCTTGGCCATGGTTGCATTAGCATTTTAGAATGAGAAAAAGAAAACTAGCGGAGAAAGCAAGAGCTGCTATGTGGAGGTTTTCAGGGTGTTGTGAAGGATGAATATTTGAAAGGGAAAGGTTGGAGTATTTACAGACCGTTCTTTATAATTCCATTCTAAGTAATGCGGGGACTATCTGTATACGGCCAAAATCAAAGAGCCCGATTTTACGGTCATTTCGGCGCTTAGAAGACCCGAAGGGCCGAACTCCAGTATCAATACACATCGGAGGTCCTCAACCTCGAGGCAGTCCATATTGAAGGACTCGGTCTCGAGGTAATACACATCGGATGTCCCCAATCTCGAGGAAATGCATATCGAAGATCTTCGATCCCGAGGTAGTGCATATCATAGGCCAATATAGAAAGGTGAAATATTACCAAGGGGCACATGCTCAAAGTTGATAAAAGTACACAAAATGGTACAAGCTCGTACTATGGCATTAATTGGATGTACCAGCCATACCTCTAGACATTAAATAGATGTACCAGCTGTATTTCTTGGCAATAATATCACATGTTCTATGTTAGGATTCCCCTTCTTATATCAAGGGGGACATTGTCACTTTGAAGCACACATGATATTTAATACTAGAACAACAACATTCTCTGCTCTCTAACAAAAACATTCTCAACAATTGTCTTATTAAATTATTGCTTCCCATTTGTTGTGTTCTAGAGTAATTTGCTGTTTATTGTTTATTATTGATCATAAATAGTAAAAATTAAGGCATTCAACATTGTTATACCACTACCGATAGCCCCCAATCAAGCTTCTCGAGCTCGACCTCGAGGCTTGCCCAACCACCATCGAGATTGGCCTCTTCGACACCTGGCTTGCTTAATCTGGTTCTTTTCACACTTATGTTGTTTTTCTCACCTCATACTCAACATCTATTGTCTAAAAAACCGGTATTAAAACCACATATTTTTAGAACCACATAATCAAATATAATTGTAATTACCATTTTCACGGTAAACACAACCAAATATACCTACAAGGCCTGCAAGCCCAACATACTGCACTAACTGACACGATATGTCTACAAGCCGCTAGTGATTGATATACTGTGATCCGAATAGCTCCTCAACCTACTTATATCATAAATACATATATACACAAGATGTACATGAATATATAGACCTGGAAACTCCGAAAGGCATGCAGCTTACCGGTCAAGCTGAACTCGAGCAGTACTTAATGAGGGGGTCTACCCGTCTGTCTGTCTGAACATACACGCATGAAACGCAGCGCCCCCACAAAGGGAATTCAGTATGAAATAATGAACTGAGTATGTAAGGCAATATACTAAAAGATGAAATGAAAGTGATAATATAATAATTGGAAGTAACCGGGAGTCAATGAAAATCTAAAGATATTCTCACCTACTGATACTGACCCAACTCTCTCAATATAGTAAGTAAAATAGTTGTGCGGCCTTATAAGGCTCGGTAAATATATATAACAACTCTGGCGTAGTAGGATCACTCATAGGCGCTCGACTATACTAGGCTCTGTATCTCGACCAACTGGGCTCGCTCACAGGCGGTCGGCCACAACAGGCTCGATATATAACTTACCATCTGATCAGAGGTTGCCCAATAGGGACCTGCCCATCGATTATAGCTCGATAGTAATGAAATGTCACGACCCCAAATCTAAACTGACTATGATGGCGACTATCGTGATACTAAGCTAGCCAATTTACTGAGAATAACATAAGGGTTTTCCATTTAATACATAACTTATCCAGTATTTCATAATAATTTCCTCTTTTTAACATTTCAAGACAATAAAGAATGGTCAAAATATCTAAACACTGCCCCAACATCTGGAGTCATCCGTCATGAGCATCTAAAAAGTGATACAGTCTGATACTAATTCTTTACAACAAAGTCAGGGAAGTAAAGTAAAATGATAGAGTAGGAAGGAGAAAAGGCATGTTGCAGACATCGACCATCTACCTCACAATCTCCGAACAATGCTCCAAATGGGGTAGATTCACTATCGCTCAGCCCCGGTACCTGAATCTGCACAAAAGGTGCATGGAGTAGCGTGAGTATGTCAACTCAGTAAATAACAACAAAAGATAAAGACTTGATTGGGGTGACGAGCATTAAAAATTATGTAAATCCATGTAATAAGCAGCAGTTGAATAAATTCATCATGTCTGGAATCTACATTCTGAATATTTTCGTAAAAATTATGAGTTTCCATTTAAAATCTCGTGCAAAACATTTGCTCAGCATTTTTCATTGGAGGCTAACTCTAAAGAAGAGTGAAAACAGTAATTTCATAAAATATAAGCCCCTCTGGCACAATGTCACTCACAAATAAAGCCTCTCGGGCAAGCCTCTCACTCAACAGGTACCGTATATAATAATCGTTATGGCGTGCAGCCCGACCCATAAAAGTCGACTACGCTAATTGTGGGTACAGACTTCGGAGGGGCTCATACACCCCAAGCGCTATATTGCTACGACGTGCAGCCTGATCCACTATCTCGTTGTGGCGTTCAGCTCGATCAACATATATCTCACTGTGGCGTGCATGCCGATCCATATATATATCTCGTTGTAGCATGCATCCCGATCCATATATATCTCGCTGCGGCGTGCAGCCCGACCCATATATATCTCAATGTGGCGTGTAGCCCGATCCATACATATTTCACTGCGGCATGCGGCCCGATCCATATATATATATATATATATATATATATATATATATATATAACACTGTGGAGTATAGACCGATCCATCACTATCATCACAATCTGGCTCTCGGCCTCACTCAGTCATCATCCTCACAAGCCACTCAGGCAACTCAGTACAATTCACGGGGACTCAGCCCAAAATGTCTTTCATTATTTAAAGACAGATTGATCAACAGGAATAAATAGTGAACATGTATAAATCATGAATGAGATTATATTTTCTATCAAACAGTTGTGAGAATAGTAGTAAAATACCCCTGGGTGTCCAAACAGGTTGGCACAAGGCCCCAAACATGGCGTACAACCCAAGATATAGTATAAATCTCTAAAATACGAGATATCATATGACTTCAAAAGAAACACGCGACTTATAGTCGCTACGGGATAGACCAAGTCACAATCCCTACTGGTGCACACCCACACGCTCGTCACCTAGCATGTGCGTCACCTCATTTACCAAAACAATACTAAATACTGGGGTTTCATACCATCAGATCTAGATTTGAAATCGTTACTTACCTCAAACCGGCCAAAATCCTAACTCGCGATGCCTTTGCCTCTTGACTCTACTTCTGATCGCTCCAAATCCCAATGCTTTCCTTGAAATATCTCCCAAGATTCGCCTCTGCCCAAGCTCCAATTCGTTAAAAATAGAAAATGGGATGAAGTCCCCTTATTTTATAACTTAATGTTTCTATCTAGGCTATCCTCGGCCTACCCTCGATTATGAACCACCCGGAGGTCTAACTACCCCCGAGTACCCTCGAGTACCCCCAAGGTCGAACTACCCTCAAGTACCCCCGAGGTTGAAATACCCCCGATTACCCTCGTGGTCAAACTACCCCCGAGTACCCCCGGGGTCGATTTTTGACAGATGTAGCATAAACCAGAAAACTCACACCAGCAGATACCAGCCATCAACCAACGTCCAAAGATGATTCGATAACCATCCAAAACTCATCCGAGGTCCCCGGGACATCAACTAAAAATACAATGAATTCCCAAAACATCATACAAACTTATTCGAACCTTCGAAACACTCAAAACACCAAACTAAACACGGATTCAAGCTTAATGAGACTAAGAACTTCCAACTTCTATTTTTGATGTCGAAACCTATCAAATCACCTTCAAATGACCTCAAATATTCCACACACATCAAAAAAAACATTACAAACCTATTCCAACTTTCGTAATTACATTCCAACCCTGATATCTAATTTTCCACTACCGACCGGAAATCGCCAAAAATCCAATTTGCCAATTCAAGCCTAATTCTACAATGGATCTCCGAATAACATTCCGATCCCACTCCTAAGTTCAAAATCATCTAAGGAAGCTATCCGAACCATAAAAATACAATTCTGAGATCATTTACCCATAAGTCAACTTTCGGTTGACTTTTCCATCTAAATAACCAACATAAGAGACTAAATGTCTCATTTCTATCCAAAATTGCTCCGAACCCGGGCCAACCAACCTAGCAAAACATAATAGAGCTGAACCACATATAATGAAGCAGAAACGGGGAAAACAGGGATAAAACTCTCGGAACGACCGATCGGGTCGTTACATGAAAATATTGTAATACTGTATATATAGACTCTCTGCTCTCTTGACTGGAAGAAGGATATACTCAATTGAATATGCAATCCAGATAATGAGAATATAGTAACTTACAAAACTAGAAAAATATACATAAATTATGGGATATGAATTTTTCTTTATGCTTTGTTATCAAACTCATGTAATTACGGGGTCATGTCAAAATGAAGGAAGGGTTTAGCCTTAACATACATGGAGTAGGGAAAAATTCGTATGATATTCTTGGAAAAGGTTGCACCGTACGCCCTTAGAATCGCAAAATCCCGCAACGTAACTTTGTATGAAATTTTTCCCAAAATCCGTCACTGGGATTACTTAGTTCACGTTTCCTTGTTATTAATTAGGAGTTTCAAAAAATTTTGGAATGTGGAGCTTTACCCGTACGCTCTTTTTTGCAAATTTATGCAATTCCTCGTAGTTAATACATAGTAATACTTGTAAGCCACCCATTCTACTAAACATTCCACCTAGCATATAAACGAATTGTCATCATATGGGATCTGCATGGCTTCCACACAATTCTTAAGGATTACCCAATCAATATTATGTAACGACCCGGCCGGTCGTTCCGTGAGATTTACCCTGTTTCCACCATTCCTACATTTTTCATATATTTCTAGCCTATTTATGTTGTGTTGGGTCAATTGGTTTGGGTCCGGAGTGGTCATGGTGAGAATTGAGGTATTTAGTCTCCGAAAGTAGCCTAAAAGTTGAGAGAGTCAACTGAGAGTTGACTTATTGGTGAACGACCTCGGAATGTGGATTTTATTTCTCGGATATATTCTTTAGATGATTTGGGGCTTAGAAGTGTGTTCGGAATGAGTTGACTTAGGCTTGAATTGGCGAAAGTTAGTTTTTGGCGATTTTCGGTCGGTAGTGGAAAATAGTCTATCAGGGTCGGAATGGGATTCCGGAAATTGGAGCAGGTCCATAATGTCATTTTGGGTATGTGTGCAAATTTTAATGTCAATCGAAGGTGTTTCGGTTGGTTTCAGTGTAGTTGGCAAAATTTTGAAGTTTAAAAGTTCCTAGGCTTGAATTTGACGTAATTTTTGTGTTTTCTTATTGTTTTTGGTGTTTCGAAGGCTCGACTGTAATGACCCCAAATCCTAAGTCGGCCGTTATGGCTCCTATCGTGGAACTAGGCTAGCCAATATATCACATGTTCACAATTTCTTTTAAAAACCCACTTCCAAAATCTGAGCATTTCATAAATATACAGAAACTACTTAATAAAGTAGGTCATCATAATACAATACTGCCACCCCAAAACCCGGAGCCAACGTGTCATGAGAATCTAGAAGAATAAGTCATAATATACTGTCATAATACAAAACCTCCGAATGAAATGAAGATACAACAGTGAGGGAAAATAGAGATGTTGCGGACGCTGGACATTTACCTCTATATAGCACAAATCTGTCTCCGCTGCGGAAAAAGGCTAATGCTTGATATCTGCTCCTGAATCTGCACACAGAGGTGCAGGGAGTAATGTGAGTACACCAACTTAGTAGTAATGAAAATAAATCAGGTCCGAGCAGCAAGAACATATAAAATCAATGTCATCAAATCAAAAGAGGCACAACCTTACTTTCAAATAGTATAACATAGATGTATGAAATCGTCGCTCCTTAAAAATCAACTTCCGAAAAACCCCTTTAGAATATACATTTTTCAACAACTTTAACTGAAAGGTCTAGTATAAAAATCAAATGAATCATATAGAGGCCCTTCAAGAAGAAACATGTATCATAATCAGCCCCTCGGGCATGCCTCGCAGTCACTCATAATCAGTCACTCAACACCTCACAGTCATTCATGCCTTCCAATCACCCGCCACTCGGCACTCGGAACTCGCACTCAGTAGGTACCTACATTCATTGGGGGTTTGTACAGACTCCGTCTTCGGAGGGGCTCCTTCAGCCCAAGCGCTAAATAAACAGCCAAATCATGGTATCAATCACTCTCAGGCTCTCAGCCTGTCTCAAATCATAAATATCATCACAATCAGGCCCTCGGCCTCACTCAGCACCTCACCATCACTCTGGCCCTCGGCCACACTCAGCAGAACCACTCGAAAGGCCCCTCGGGCGAATTAGTAAAAATAGGGTACTCCACCCAAAACATCAGTTTAAACCTCAAGTAGTGTAAATCATGCTGAGTTTCAAATAAAACAGTATGCCCAATGGCTCTGAGTGAAATCATCAACAAATAGTGAGGAAAACAGCAGTAAAAAATCCCTCAAAGGGTCTAAACAGATCGGCACGAGGCCCCAAACACGGCTTATAGCCTAAATATTTCACAAATCTTTAAAACATAATTTAACATAAGGTTTGGAGTAAATATGAAACTCATTAGTTGCTGCGGAGAGGATCTAGTCCAATCCAATAATCAGTACACGCCACATACTCGTCATCCGACATGTGCGCCTTTCTAAAATTAGTGGAAAATATGAAGTCCGGGGTTTCATACCATCAGGTTAAGATTTATAACCATTACTTACCTCTACCGGGCCACAACACTAGTCCTCTATGCTTTTTCCCCTTAAATTTTCTCGCGATTGCTCTAAATCTAGCCAAAACAAGTTAACATTATCAATCTAAACTCAGGGAACACAACCCAATCGAAAATTATCAATTTATCAAAAATCTCGAAATTCGGCCAAACCCGAGCCCCGGGCCTACATCTCGGAATTCGATAACTTTTACATCATTAGAAACCTCGTCTTCCCACAATTTTGTACATACCAAGAACACTAAAATCAGACCACAATTTCTCACTCAAATCCGCAAGAGAAAAAATAAATTTACCATGGACCCTTCTTACCCAACATGGTTCAATTTCCATAAATTTTGTGGTTTAATCACTTAGGAATTGACATAAAAACGTGTTATGAAGTTGAAATTCTCACCTCCAAATGATTTCCCTTCAAATCCCTCTATAAAGCTTTTCGATTCACATGCAACAATGGAGGAAATGAAAACCAAATTCGCACTTCAGCCCTTTTTAAACATTCTGCCCAGCTAAAATAATTTCTTCACTGCGATCGCAAACTTTGGCACGCGATCGAATTTGATGCCCCACCAATTTACCTTGTGCGATCGCAGATATCCTCACGTGATCATGATTCATCAGGACTTAAACCCGTGCGCCCCTTTAACTCTACGCGATCGCAAACAACACCACGCGATCGCGATCGCGACCTCCACTACGCGATCACGTATAAAAAAATCCTGCCTCACCATTTTACCCTACGTGGTCGTAAACATCCTCACGCGCTCGCGTAGAAGGAAACCTGAACCTGAAACCATTAGAAATCTGCCTAGATTTCAAGCCAAAAGTTTGTCCGTTAATCATCCGAAACACACCGAGGCCCTCGAGACCTTAACTAATCATACCAACATATCCCATAATATCATTCAAACTTAGTCGAGCCTTCGAAACACCAAAAACAACACGGAAACACCAAATTTACATCAAATTCAAGCCAAAGAACTTTGAAACTTCTAAATTTCGCCAACTACGCCGAAACCAACCAAAACACCTCTGATTGACCTGAAGTTTTGCAGACATATCCAAAATGACATTACGAACCTGCTCCAACTTCCGGAATACCATTCCGACCCTGATAGCCTATTTTTCCACTGTCGATCGAAAATCATCAAAAACTCACTTTCACCAATTCAAGCCTAATTTTACACCGAACATCCCAAAAATATTATGAACACACTCCTAAGTCCCAAATCACCTAACGAAACTATCCGAGCCATAAAATCCGCATTCCAAGGTTGTTTACCAATAAGTCAACTCTCAGCTGACTTTCTCAACTATTAGGGTACTTTAAAAGGCTAAATTCCTAAATTCTCACCATAACCACTCCGGACCCAAACTAACTGATCCGATACATCAAAATCATGATAACGATATATAACAAATGAAGAAATAGGTGAAACGGGGTAAATCTCATGGAACGACCGGCCGGGTCGTTACATCCTCCCCCTCTTAGACAAATGTTCGCCCTCGAACGGGTTTAGAAACATACCTGGAGTCTCAAATAAGTGAGGGTATATTTCCCGCATCTCCTGCTCGGTCTCCCAGGTGGCATCCTCCACCGGCTTCCCTCTCCACTGAACCTTTACTGAAACTATATCCTTAGACCTTAGCTTCCTGACTTGTCGACCCAAAATAGCCATTGGCTCCACCTCATTGAAACTATATCCTTAGACCTCAGCTTCTGCCTAGAATGCGCCGTGCGAAGTAGCTCCTAAACAACTTTGCCTCACTCAAAGCATCCTGAACAAAATTTGTGCCCAATAGCCTGGCCTCACCCGGCTCAAACCAACAAACCACAGACCTACACCTCTTACAATACAAAGCCTCATACAGATCCATCTTCATACTCGACTGATAGCTGTTATTATATGCAAACTCCGTTAGTGGCAGAAATCGATCCCATGAACCTCCAAAATCTGAATGGCATGCTCCGACTGCCCGTCAGTCTGAGGATGAAACGATCTGGTCAACTCAACCTGAGTACCCAACTCTCTCTACACGGCTCTCCAAAACTGAGATGTGAACTGAGTGCCTCTGTCGGAAATGATAGAAACTTGAACCCCACGCAACTGGACAGTCTCCATGATATAAATCTCAGCTAACCTCTCTGATGAATACGTAGTACCAACAGGAATGAAGTGCAGGGACTTGGTCAGTCGATCCATAATAGCCCATATAGCATCAAACCTCCTGGAAGTCCGTGGGAGTCTAACTACGAAGTCCATGGTGATCCGCTCCCGTTTCCACTCCGGAATATCAAACCGCTGAAGCAATCCACCAGGTCTCTGATGCTCATACTTGACCTGCTGACAGTTGAGACACCGAGCCACAAACTCCACAACATCCCTCTTCATTCCCCTCCACCAATAATGCTGCCTTAAATCCTGATACATCTTCGCGGCACACAAATGGATGGGATACCGCGAACTATGAGCCTCTGTTAGAATTAAATCTCGAACTCATCTACAATGGGCACACAAATCCGGCCCTGCATCTTCATGACCCCATCATCGCCAATAACCACATCCCTGGCATCACCGCAACGGACCAGGTGCTGAAGAACAAGCAACTGTGGATCATCATATTGGCGTGCTCTAATCTGATCGTAAAGAGAAGACCTGGAGGCTACACAAGCCAACACCCGCGGGGGCTCTTATAGATCCAATCTCACCAAATGACATGCTAAGGCCTATACACCAACAGCTAATGGCCGCTCTGCTATTGGAAGGTAAGCTAAACTCCTCAAACTCTCTGCTCTACGACTCAAGCCATCAGTCACTACATTGGCTTTCCCCGGATGATATAAGATAGTGAGGTCATAATCCTTGAGGAGCTCTAACCATCTCCTATGACGCAAATTCAAGTCCTTCTACCTCAGCAGATACTACAAACTACGATGATCAGTGAAAATCTCACACTGCATTCCATACAAATAATGCCACCAAATCTTCAAGGAATGGACAATGGCAACTAACTCAATACCATGCACTGGACAATTCTTCTCGTGCACCTTCAACTGTCTGGACGCGTAGGCGATCACCCTACCGTCCTGCATCAATACCGCTCCCAAGTCAACTCTAGAAGCATCACAATAAACTGTATAAGAACCCGAACCAATGGGCAAAACTAGTACTGGAGCTGTAGTCAATGCTGACTTGAGCTTCTGAATGCTCGCCTCACACTCATCAGACCATCTGAATAGAGCACCCTTCTAGGTCAATTTGGTCAAAGGCGAAGTAATCAAAGAGAATCCCTCCACAATGCGACGGTAGTATCCCGCCAAACTAAGGAAACTCCTAATCTCTGTAGCTGAGGACGGTCTGGGACAACTCTGCACCGCCTCTATCTTCTTTGGATCAACCTGAATCCCCTCACTGGACACCACGTGCCCCAGGAAAGCTACCGAACCAAGCCAAAACTCACACTTGGAGAATTTCTCATAAAGCTTCTCCTCCCTCAACCTCTGTAACACAACTCTCAAATGTTGAGCATGCTCTTCCTTGATACGAGAATAAACCAGGATGTCATCAGTGAACACAATGATGAAGGAATAAAGATAAGGCTGAAACACGTAGTTCATCAATTGCATCAACACAGCTGGGACATTGGTCAGCCCAAACGACATAACCAAGAACTAATAATGACCATATCTTGTCCTGAAAGCAGTCTTCGGAATATCAGAATCCCGAATCCTTGACTGATGATACCCAGATATCAAATCAAACTTGGAAAATACTCTGGCTCCCTAAAGCTGGTAAAACAAATCATCAATGCAGGGAAAGGGATACCGGTTCTTCACCGTAACCCTATTCAACTGGCGATAGTCAATACATATATAAATGGACCCATCCTTCTTCTTTATGAACAACAACGATGCACCCTAAGGTGACACACTAGGCTGAATAAACCCCTTATCCAGGAGCTCCTGAAGCTTCTCCTTCAATTTCTTCAGCTCCGCTGGTGCCATACGATATGGTGGAATAGAAATAGGTTGGGTTCCTGGCACCAGCTCAATACCAAAATCAATATCCTTATGAGGTGGCATGCCTGGCAGGTCTGCATGAAACACATCCGGAAAGTCACGGACCACAGGAACTGAATCAATAGCGGGAGTCTCACCATCGACATCCCTCACAAAGGCCAAATAATATAAACACCCTTTCTCAACTATGCGGTGAGACTTCAGGTAAGAAATCATCCTGCTAGACATATACTCGGAAGAACCTCTCCACCCAACCCTCTGACACCCCAGCATAGCTAAGGTCACGGTCTTAGCGTGACAATCAAGAACGGCATGGCCCGGAGATAACCAATCCATGCCCAATATCACGTCAAAATCGACCATGCTGACTAACAGTAGGTCCACTCGGGTCTCCAGACCCCCAATAGATATATTGCACGATCGAAACACACGGTCCACAAAACCAGTATCGCCCACGGGAGTCGACACATGAAAAAAGGTGACTATAGACTCACCGGGCATATCCACAAAACTGAAAAAATATGAAGAAACATAGGAATATGTAGAACCAGGGTCAATTAAAGCCAATGAAATATGGAAACATACTAAAACAATACCTGCAATCATGGTATCTGAGGGCATAGCATCCAGCCTGGCTGGAAATGCATACATTTGAGCCTGACCTCCCCCTGCTCAACCTCCCCCTCTAGGGCGGCCTCGGGCTGACTGACCACCACCCCTGGCTGCCTGGGCGGGTGGTGAAGTGACTAGAGTTGAAGTCGAGTGTCACGACCCAAATTCCCACACGGGTCGTGATGGCGCCCAATAATGGGGTTAGGCAAGCCAACATAATTTACACTAAGTGTTACCCTTCCCATGTGATTAATTATTCCAACTTTTACCAGTTTTACACATTTATTAACATGATAAATAGCATGTGACATAACAATAAAGACACCTGATGCATGAACCAAAAGATAAGCATATGTATGAATAAACAGCCCAAAACCCAAAATATACGCAAGTGTGTGCTAGGAAGTAGTGTCACGAGTATCACGTGCAACTATCAGAATATACCAGGATAACATATATATATATATATACATACAATCCCATAGTCTGAATGAAATAGACGGGAAAATGACAAAAGGAAACTCAAGGGTGCTGCACGAGATCGTCAAGAAGAGCAACTCGCTGCGAAGTCGACTCAGCCCGGTCAGTATCTAACGCGGGCCTGATAATCAGATGTACTAGCCTCCTGACCTATACAGTCAAGTACAGAAAGAAAAGAAGAAGTGCAGCATGAGTACATAATAAATATGTACCCAGTGAGTATGCCGCCCAAACTCGAAAGAGTAGTGACGAGAGGTCGACTAGATACTCACTAAGGTCCATCAATATAATATATGCCAAAATATGGCTAAAAAATAGACATGGGAATCATTGAGTAACAAGTATACAGCAAATAACAAAAACCAGATAATAACTGAAAAGGGACAACAAGGTACCAAAATCTTCTCTTAACCAATGCATGACACTCTATTTTTTATTAAATGACTCAAACTTAAGTGATCTTACACATACCAGGACAACACAACCAGCCGGAGTCATAAAGGTGGCCATAGGGACTAAGGTCATAAGCTATCCCATGATTGCGAATCATACCTGTGACTCGCGTGCTGACTCGATTTAATAAGCTATCCCACGATCGCGCATCATCCCTGCGGCTCGTGTGCTGACTCGATAATAATAATAAGCTATCCCTCGGTCGCGCATCATCCCTGCGGCTCGTGTGCTGACTCGATAATAATAATAAGCTATCCACAGTCGCACATCATCCCTGCGACTCGTGTGCTGACTCGATAATAATAATAATAAGCTATCCCTCGGTCGCGCATCATCCCTGCGACTCGTGTGCTGACTCGATATCAAGTGTGTATATATATATAACTACATGTGTGTACCAACTCAACAGTGAACTTAACAGGACTATGTCAATACCACGAATAGCCATCTGGAATCCAAATCATAATGTTTCGTGTTTCCATAACAACTCAACAATAATTTCAACTCTTATCACATAAAAGGTTCAAATAAGACACATAGTGGCATGCTCGTGAGTCCTAAAGCTACCCGACATAGCAATATAGTCTCCACATACTGACTCTCATCACTTGGTACGTACGCGGCCCCCACAACATGTATACATAGTAAAAAATGAACCTATGGGTTCATTTCCCCCTTACACGGTTGGAAAGGAGACTCACCTCGTGACGAAACCACCCATCGGTTCAAGGATGCGCCCGAATCTACGATATCTACCCTCGACGGCTCGCAACTAGCCAAATATAGTTTAATAACAACAATGCATGCTCAAAGTAGGGAAATTATTCTAGTCTACCTAAATTTTGACATTCTTGAGAAATTCTAAAAATCCAACCTCGGGCCCACATGCTCAGATTCCGAAAATTCTCGGAGGGATCACGCACCCGAAGCCTAAGGATCATAATTACGTCATTTTTTTCTGGAATGCATAGCTAATATTGGTTGGTTTATCCAATTCTTAAGAGCCCTTACTTGTACTACCAAATTCTTGATTTTTGATGTTTTTAGTAATCAATTCTAGTTGAATTCCATGAAAATATTTAGGAAAATAAAGAGGAATTACTTACATTGGCACTACTTAGGTCGTGGGGGATGCTGCTCTAGCTTGGTGGTCCTCTAATGGAGGGTGTGCATGTGAAAAGTGAAAAAAAATCCCGTGTTTTAGGCATTTAAAGGGGGTTTGCCTCTAGTGGTTTCTGCACCTGCGACCAAGGGACTGCACCAGCGAGGAAACGACCGCACATGCGGAAATTGGTGAGGGGGGCAAGGGATCGCACCAGCGGAAGGTTTTTCGCACCTGCGGACCCGCCCTTGCGGAAAGGTTTCCGCACCTGGGAAGGCTGGAGGGCCCCTAGATTTTTGCACCTGCGAGGCTGGGACCACAGGAGCGGCCCCGCACCTACAGCTGGGCAACCGCACCTGCGCTCACACCAGCAACAGCTGCACCAACAGTTGTTTTAGCTGGTTTTTGGCCTCGTTAGATGCTCGGGAGGCACTTGGGCATACCCAAGCCCTAATCCAAATATACCCACGAGTCCCAAATCATAATACTGACTCGCTCAAGCCTTCGGAACACCCAAAACAACAATAAACTCAAAATCACACTCCCAAGAACCAAACTTAGAAATTTTCAGTTTTCTAGACTTCGCTCGCAACGCGCCGAACCGACCTATACAACTCAGAATGACCTCAAATTTTGCAGGAAAGTCAAAATTAGTATAACTGAACTATTCCCGGTCTCGAAATTTCTTTCAAACCTCGTTAACACAAAAACACATCCCAAACAAAAATATGAACTTAAGGAACTTCTTATTTGAATATTGGGCGCTGAAATGCCCCTGATTCATCAGAAACCCAATCCGAAAATACGCGCAAATCCGAATTAATCAAACGAAGCTAACGGAACCGACGGAACTCGATTCCGGGGTCGTTTACCCAAAATGTTGACCGAAGTCAAACTTGGCCTCAAAGGCCAACCTTAAGGAACCAATTGATCCTATTGCACTCTAAACACCCCCGAATCCTGGACCACCAGTCCCCGCAAGTCATAAATCATAAAATACCACTATGGGAAGTTTCATTTAGGGGAACGGGGTCCGATAACGCAAAACGACCAGTCGGGTCGTTACATTCTCCACCTCTTAAACAAACGTACGTCCTCAAACGGGTCTAGAATCATACCTGAAATGCTGAATAAGTGTGGATATCTTCTCCGCATGTCCTCCTCGGACTCCCAGGTCGCCTCCTCAACTGTTTGGCCCCTCCACCGGACCTTTACGGCAAAAACTCTTGGACCTCAACTGGCGGTCCTATCTATCAACAATATCAATTGGCTCCTCCTCGTAGCCCAAACTCTCATCCAACTAAATAGTGCTGAAATCGACCACATGAGAGAAGTCGATGTGGTACCTACGGATCATGAATACATGAAAAACTGGGTGAACTCCTGAAAAGCTAGGAGGCAAGGCCAGCTCATAAGCAACCTCCCCAACTCTCCTCAACACCTCGAATGGACCTATAAACCTTGGGCTCAGCTTGCCCTTCTTCCCAAGCCTCATAATACCGTTCATAGGCGAAACCTTCAACAGGACCCTATCTCCCTCCATAAATGATACATCACACGCCCTCTGATCCGTGTAGCTCTTCTGTCTGGTCTATGCTGTGCGGAGTCTCTCCTGAATCAACTTCACTTTCTCTAAGGCATCCCTCACCAGGTCGGTGCCATATAACTTAGCCTCGCCAGGCTCAAACCACCCGATATGGGAATGAAATCGCCGACCATACAAAGCCTCAAATGGTGCCATCTCAATTCTGGAATGATAACTATTATTGTAAGCAAACTCGGCCAAAGGAAAGAACTGGTCCCACTGACCCTTGAAATCAATAACACATGCCCTGAGCATGTCCTCCAATATCTGAACTGTACGCTATGACTGACTATCAGTATGGGGATGAAATGTTGTGTTGAGGTCTATCTGGGTGCCTATATCACTATGCAATGATCTTCAGAAGTGTGAGGAGAACTGAAGGCCTCGATATGATATGATGGACACCGGCACACCATGATACCGGACTATCTCCCGAATGTAAATCTGGGCCAACCTCTCATATGAATATGTAGTAGCCACTGCAATGAAATGCGCCGATTTGGTCAATCTATCCACAATGACCCAAACCGCGTCAACCTTCCGCGACGTCTGAGGCAACCAACCACGAAGTCCATAGAAATGCGCTCCCATTTCCACTCAGGAATGGGTATCTGCTGAAGTAGGCCTCCTGGCCTCTTGTGCTCATACTTAACCTGCTGGAAATTAAGGCACCTAGTCACATAATCCACAATGTCCTTCTTCATTCGCCTCCACCAAAAATGCTGCTTCAAATCACGATACATCTTCGTAGCACCAGGGTTAATAGAATATCGAGAATTGTGCGCCTCCTCTAGAACCCTCTCCCTAAGGCCATTAACACTAGGAACACATAAGCGGCCCTAAAGTATCAGAACACCATGCTCGCCAATAGTAACCTCCTCGGCCCTACCCTGAACCACTGTCTCCCGAAGCTCTGCCAAGCACGGATCATAGAACTGTCGGGCCTTAATCTCTCCCAGTAAAGAAGACTGAGCAAGCAGATGTGCCAAAACTCGATGAGGCTCTGAAAGATCTAATCTCACCAAGCGATTGGCCAAGGATTGAATGTCCAAGGCTAGAGGTCTCTCCTCCGATGCAATATAAGCAAAGCTACCCATACTCTCAGCCTTCCGGCTCAAAGCATCTGCCATCATTTTCGCCTTGCCCGGATGATAAAGGATGGTGATATCATAATCCTTCAACAACTCAAGCCATCTGTGCTGCCTCAAATTAAGATCCTTCTGTTAAATAAGTGCTGCAAGCTGCGGTGGTCGGTATAGACCTCACAGGACACTCCATACAAATAGTGCCTCCGGATCGTAAGAGCATGAACAATCGCCAACTCCAAATCGTGCACATGGTAATTCTTCTCATGAATCTTCAGCTGGCGTGAAGCATAAACAATAACTCTCCCCTCATACATCAACACACATCCCAAACCAATGCGTGAAACGACGCAATACACCGTGTACCTCCCAGAACTAGATGGCAATACTAGAACTGGCATTGAGGTGAATGTTGTCTTGAGCTTCTGAAAGCTCGCCTCAAACCCGTCAGACCATCGAAACGGGGCATTCTTCTGAGTCAATTTAGTTAATGGAGCTGCAATATAAGAGAAACCCTCCACAAATCGGCGATAATAACCTGCTAGGCCCAAAAAGCTCCTAATCTCAGTAGATGAAGTAGGACGTGACCAACTCTGAACTGCCTCAATCTTCTGAGGATCAACCTTGATACCATCTCCTGATACCACATGCCCCACAAATGCCACGGAATCCAACCAAAACTCACACTTGGTGATTTTGGCATATAGCTCCTGCTCTCGCAAGGTCTGGAGCACAACTCTCAAATGCTGCTCGTGCTCCCCTAGGCTACGGGAGTAAATCAAAATGTCATGAATGAAGAAAATGACGAAGGAAGCAATATACAGCCTGAACACCCTATTCATCAAGTCCATAAAGGCTGCTGGGGCGTTAGTCAAGCCAAAGGACATCACCATGAACTCATAATGCCCATATCTCGTACAAAAAGCAGTCTTCGGAACATCTGAAGCCTGAATCCTCAACTGATGATACCCTGATCTCAATTCAATCTTAGAAACACGAGCACCCTGCAACTGGTCAGACAAATCATCGATGCGCGACAAGGGATACTTGTCCTTAATGGTAACCTTGTTCAACTAGCGGTAATCAATACACACCCGCGTAGATCCATCCTTCTTCTTCACAAATAGAACTGGATCACCCCACGGCGACACACTTGGTCTGATGAACCCCTTATCTAACAACACCTCAAGCTACTCCTTCAACTCCTTCAACTCCTTCGGAGCCATACGATACGGAGGAATATATATAGGCTGAGTATCTGGGGCTAAATCAATGCAGAAATCAATATCACGGTCTGAAGGCATGCCCGGAAGATCCGAAGGAAATACATCAGCATACTCTCGAACAACATTCATGGAATCAATCATCGGAGACTCGGCGATGGTGTCCCGCACATAAGCCAAATAGGCTAGGAAACCCTTCTCGACCATATGTCGAGCCTTCAAGAATGAAATAACCCGTCTAGATGCGCTAACTGAAGAACCCCTCCACTCCAGCCTAGGAGGCTCAGACATGGCTAAAGTAACTATTTTGGCATGGCAATCGAGCACGGGATGATAAGGAGATAGCCAATCCATGCCGAGAATAACCTTAAAATCAACCATGTCGAGCAATAAAAGGTCAGATATGGTCTCAAACTCACAGAAGGTGATCACACAAGACCGATACACCCGGTCTACCACCACAGAGTCGCCCATAGGAGAGGACACATATATAGGATATCCCAAAGACTCTCGAGAGACACCTACTAAGGCTTGAACATCCAATGCCAAAGGTCTCTCTTCTGTCAGAAGATATGATAAAGTCCCCAAACTCTCCGCCCAACGGCTCAAAGCATCGGCCACCACATTGGCCTTCCCCGAATGTTACAAAATACTGATATCATAGTCCTTAAGAAGCTTTAATCATCTCCGCTGACGCAAATGAAGATCCTTCTGCTTAAACAGATGCTGCAGACTCCGGTGACCAGTATAGATCTCACAATGAACCCCATAAAATAATGATGCAAAATCTTCAACTGGCGTGAGGCATAGGCAATCACCCTACCCTCCTGCATCAAAACACATCCAATACCTATCCTCGTGTCATCATAATACACGGTATAGGAACCTGAAGCTGATAGAAAAACTAACATTTGAGCTGTGGTCAAAGCAGTCTTGAGCTTCTGAACCTCTCCTCACACTCGTCCGACCACCTGAACAGGGCACCCTTTTGGGTAAATTTGATCAAGGGCGATATAATAGTTGAAACTTCCTTAACGGAGCGACAATAGTAACCTGCCAAACAAAGAAAGCTCATAATCTTCGTGGCTGATGAAGGTCTAGGCTAACTCTGCACCACCTCTATCTTTTTCGGATCCACCTGAATACCCTCACTAGACACTATGTTCCCCTAGAATGCTACTGAATCGAGCCAAAACACACACTTGGAGAACTTTTCATAAAGCTTGTCCTCCCTCAATCTCTGTAATACATTTCTCAAAAGATGAGCATGTTCCTCATGGCTATGAGAGTACACCAGGATGTCATCAATGAATACAATAACAAAGGAGTCCAAATAGGGGTGGAATACACTGTTCCTCAAATGCATGATTAATGTTGGGGCGTTGATCAGCCAAAAAGACATCACCATGAACTCATAATGCCATAAAGGGTCCTGAAAGCTGTCTTAAGAATATCTGAATCCCGAATCTTCATTTGGTGATACCCGGATCTCAAATCAATCTCGGAGTACACCTCGCTCCATGAAGCTGGTCAAATAAATCATCAATACGAGAAAAATGATATTTGTTCTTGTATATGACCTTGTTCAACTGCCTGTAATCAATCTACATCCTCGTGGAACCATCCTTCTTCTTCACAAATAGAACCGGTGCACCCCAAGGTGACACACTAGGCGAAATAAACCCCTTATCAAGGAGTTCCTGAAGCTATTCTTTCAATTCCTTCCACTCCCCCTCTTAAACAAATGTTCGTCCTTGAGCGGGTCTAGAAAAATACCGATAGTCTCAAATAGGTGTGGATATCTGCTCCGCATCTCCCGTTTGGTCTCCCAGGTGGCCTCCTCCACAGGCTGGCCTCTCCATTGAACCTTCAGCGAAGCTATATCCTTTGACCTCAAATTCCGAACCTGCCGATCAAAAATGGCCACCGACTCCACATCATAAGTCATATCACCATGAAACTGAACCATTTTGAAGTTCAAAACATGGGACGGATCACCACTATACTTCCGGAGTATAGAAACATGAAACACTAAGTGCACACTGGATAAGCTGGGTGGCAAAGCAATCTTGTAAGCCACCTCCTCTATCCTTTAAAGCACCTCAAAAGGCCCAATGAACCGGGGGCTCAACTTGCCCCTCTTCCCAAACCTCATAATACCCTCCACTGATATAAATTAAGATCTTTATGCTTGAACAGATGCTGCAAACTCCGGTGATCAATATAGATCTCACAATGAACCACTTACAAATAATGCCTCCAAGTCTTTAAGGCATGAACAAAAGCTGCTAACTCAATATCATGGACAGCATAGTTCTTCTCATGAGTCTTCAACTGGCGCGATGCATAGGAAATCACCCTACCATCCTGCATCAGAACATATCCAGAAAGATAACGGAGAACTGCTGCAAAGTAAGGGGTGCTACACCGACTGGTCTACACCTCTTGTAAGCCTCCCACCAAGTGAATGTAGCCCTAGAGAACTGGAAAGTAGTGAACGAGACCCAACTGGTCTCCAGAATACCTGTTTTACAGAGTATCCTCTAACACTTACCCAATAAACCCTGTGCAGTCTACGTTGGTCATCCTCGGGCATAGAAGGAACCACATAGTCTTGAGATGCTGCAACCGGTTGGGCTGGTGGTGCCCCCGGTGTCTGGAGTCCCTGAACCACCTGCTCGAGTATGCGGGTGGCGGGAGTCTGAGTGCGTCTTCTGGACTGAGAATTTGCTGCGGTCGTCAAAATACAGACTGCCTGAGCAAGGCCAGTACACACTATTAGAATCAGAGCTAGGGCCTCCTAAAGGCCAGGAATCACAATAGGCACAAGTGGTGCCTGAGCTGGTCCCGCTGGAACATCTACAACTAGGACCTGGTCCTGATCTGGAGCAACTGGAGGGTCTCAAGGTACTGCCCCGGCTGCTGTGCGGGCTGCACCTCTTCCCCTACCACGACCTCTATTGCAGCCTCGGCCTCTCGCGACCCTGGCTTGTGGTACTGGTGGATTGCCGTCATGTCTGGTAGTGCGAGTCCTCACCATTTGTGAGAGAATGAAACATCAGAAGTTTAGTTACCACAATCAACATATTCACATAACAAGGATATAAGAATGTGAAGTTTCCTAAACATTCTACAGCCTCTCGAAGATAAGTACAGACGTCTCCATACTGATCCGCAAGACTCTACTAAACTCGCTGTGAGAGCAATGTAACTTAGGCTCTGATACCAACTTGTCACGACCCTAAACTCAAACCTGTCGTGATGGCACCTATCGATGGTACTAGGCCAGCTGACTCCCTTAGTACTTGAATAATTCATTCAAAGATATGCAAAAAAGACTTTTTGTATAATAGAATTCATAAAAGAAACAAGAGTTGAACTCAATAAAGAAATACGGAAACAAAAGCCCCAAACGTCGGTGTGTCACTGAGTAATGAGAAACTACTAAAACTGGTATGACAATAATAAGACTAACATAGTCTGGAAATTCCAAAATATAACTAAAGGAAAGACAGAGAAGAAGAAAGCAAGGATGTGAATGCCGGACAACTACCTCGCTATCTCCAATAATCAGCTACAGGTCTATCAGCAGACGCTACCGTGATAAAAAATGCATGGATCTACACACAAGATGCAGAGAGTGACGTGAGTACACCAACTTAGTAAGCAACATAAGTAAAAAGGACTGAGAAGTTGACGAGCTAAATGCAAGTACAATTCATTTCACAAAAAATTCAGTAAATTGTGGCATGCTTTGCTGTAACAACCCGAAGTATTTTGATATAGTTAGTAATTGTGGGATTGAAGAATTAATTTATATATATATATATATATATATATATATATATATATATATATATAGTTATTGGGCCTAAGCTAGTGGAAGAGAATGTATTATAGTATATAAAATAATGTATTAAATAAGTGGGTAGTGGGCTATTACACCTTACAAAATAGAGGATTTGAAAATAGATGACTTTGACTTTTTGTGTAATAATAAGCAAGTGGGCCCAGCCCAGCCCTGACATGAGATTTAAGAGGTTATAAGTGTATTAGGGCTTATATTTGGCAATAGTAAAAACCTTAATTCTGAAGAGGCACCATCAGCCGTAACTAATCGGGGAGCATGTTTTAGATAAAATACTACAAAGATGCTTTAAAACAATGATGCACAGTAATTGGAAGAGACAAAGTATTGTTATTAAGTTGACTAACTTCTACGTGAGAAGCTTGTGAAGGAACCTAAGTGACCAGGTAAATATATCTCTATTCCAATCCGTTAGTAACATATTTAATTAAATAGGACTAATAAAGTTATTAATGTATATTTTGTTAATGATTAAGACAATGATGAAAAGAAATAGTTATAATGAGGAGTGACTTTTAAATATGAGATATAAGATTTAGGAATTTGAAAACAGATTTCTTTTTATACTGATTTTCTTCAGTAATGAATTTGTATCAGTTAGTACATTAGAATATAGAACAAACAGAGACCTCTAGTTTCTATCCGATTACGTACTACTAAATTTCTTTGGAGAGAATCAATGGTCCTATTTTAGAGGAATGAAAACAAGAAAATTAAATAAAGGTGATAGGGATGGACCAATTATATTGGTAATTCATGAAGTTAATACATAGATTGATTTTGTTACAAGTAGGCAGTTGAAGAAGTTTAACGAAGTGCTCAAGGTGACACATTTGGTATTCTTGCACGAGTACCGTGAGTAGTAATCTTAACACAATTTGTGTTTTCATAACCTGCACGGTTTATATATGATTTAAAAATAAATGTAGTTACGGATGTTTTCAAATTGCACATGGGACAAGTCCTTTACTTGATATACTACCGAACATTTTACTTGAGATGTTTACCGATTAATCTAAATGTTTTCACCGTTACTAGATATGTTTTATCGTTACTTGAGAGATTATAGTTATTTGAATTATTCTCACTGTTACTATATATGTTTTACTGTTACTTCAAACATGATTACCGTTACAGAAATAAAATTTCAAGATTTGATAAGAAATGATACGCCCTTTATTATTTTGAAAATACTTTTGTACAAGTATTTACTGTTTACAAGAAATAGTATAAATGGGAGGTGACTTTGAAGGATCCCGTAGCTTACGGCGGGTTCATTAGACCTGGTGCACCTTACATTTGCAGATTAACAATTACAGTTATAAACCTCGCTAGTGGGAAGGTAGAACTAGTATACAGTTACAGTTTTCCTCGAGTAGGGACCTACAATTGTATTTTACTCCTTTCACGAAGGGGTCCACACAGTGATACAAATTACATGATCCTTTCTTGGACCTCCCAAACATAAAGATTTTCTATGAGACAGTGCTTACCGAATTGTTAAATTGATTTCCGTTATAGGAAACACATGATGAGACTGATTATTGTTTATTGTTTTTCAAAGGCCATTCTTAAGATATTTTCTATATAATATACTAGCATGTTTTCTGACTTATTCCTAATTAAAAACAGTTGTGGTTAAGTGTTATTACTCACCGAGCTAGAGAGTCCCTCCACGCTATTATTTTTATAGAGACAACAGTAGGCGCACGCGAGGATTCCGTTAATTAGAGTATACCAGTTGATAGTTCCTGGCGAGCCCCACATTTATTCGCGTGGGCAAATACTGTTATTTGTTTGTTATAGTCTCTTTCTCGAAAAACATAGAGTCGCTCCATAGTCATTTTTATCAATGTCATAAGTATTCTTTTATAGATATAGACTTGTGACTGGTATTAGACTTTCCTATCGTATACTTGGAGTTGAAGTTAGAATTATTATTTTAGAAATACTTCGTGAATGAGGATTGTAACTTTTTGGTGGATATTGGTTTATTTTTGTTGATTTCTAAGACAAGTTTATCTTTGGACAGTCTTAAAACAAGGGAAGTTCTGTCTAATTTTCTGTAAAATACTGATGAGGCTTACCTGGGGACACTTTTTCCCAGGCGCCGATGATGATCCTAAATTGGGTCGTGACATTTACATAAATAGTTTAAGTCAAATCAACTTGTTTAAATCATAATCAAGTAAAGTCAATAAGAAATATCTTTCAATAGTTCTCAAAAGAAGGACTCAAGCAACTATGTGCATAAATAATGAAATCATGTACCGCCCCTCGGGCAGTCATCACTTAGTCCTCCCAATCACTCCAACCTCACAATCACTCATGCCTCACATCCGTTCAGCACTCGGCACTCGAACTCACTAGGTGCCTGCACTCATTGGGGGTGTGTACAGACTTCGTAGGGGCTCCTTGAGCCCAAGCCCTATATCAATGCCATTCATAATAAAATCAATGAAACCTGTTGCGGTGTGCAGCCCGATCCCATAAATATCCTCACAAATCAGGCCCTCGGCCTTACTCACTCATCAATCTCTCCAGTCTCTTAGGCTCTCAGAAATCAGAGTAATCAGCCCAAACAAATGTTGACATGATACGTCAAACAGGATAATAGAAACTGGGATGTGATTTAAGAATTCATGAACATGACTGAGTACAGAATATAACCGAAAGCAGTGAGAGAACAGCAAGAAACGACCTCTAAGGGACCAAACAATACCGGCATAAAGCCTAAACGTGGTATCTATCATGATTTACAGTCAATCTTTCTTTAACACATAAAGAGCATATATCTATCAACATGTTGTTCGACTTTACAGTTGCTACGGGATGAACCAAGTCACAATCCCTATCGGTGCACGCCCACACGCCGGTCACATATCATGTGCGTCCCTCTAAATAGTCACATGACACGAAAATCCAGGGTTTCATGCCCTCAGGACAAGATTTACAATTGTTACATACCTCAATCTGAGTAAATTCGTACTTCGCAATGCCCTTGCCTCTCAATTCGGCCTCCAAACGTCTCGAATGTAGCCACACTTAATACAACACGATCAATAAAGGCTAAAGGGATAAATTTCATAAAAACTACTAAATTATATCCAAAATACAAAATCTACTCAAACCCGACCCCCGAGCCCACATCTCGAAATCTGACAAAAGTCACAAACCCTGAAAGCCCATTCAATCATTATTCTACCCATACTAAATTCATCAAAATCTGATATCACTTGGTCTCTCAAATCCCCAAAAGACATTCTCCAAAATCCCAAGCCCTAACTCCAAATTTTCATTACAAAACCCTACTAATTAGGTGAGAAATCAACATGAATACACCCTGGGTAAGGGTAATTAGGCGCAAGGGACTTAGCTCAGTGAATAGCCTTGAATTTCCTTAAAAAATCACCTCAAAAGCTCCAAAGTCCGAGTTCAGAATTGTGGAAATGAGGAAAAATCTCGAAGTCCTCTATTTATACATTCCCCCCAGTGAAACCGCACCTGCGGTCCCTTTTTCCGCATCTGTGGGGCCGCATCTACGGGCAAAGCTCTGCTTCTGCGAAAATCACTTAAAATCTCTGGGATCTCTGTTATGCCTATGGACCGCATCTGCGATCATCGCATGTGTGGAAACCATGCCGCACATGCGCATTACCTCTCGCACCTGCACATTCATGCCCGGGTCTGCGACTTTCGCAGGTGCGGGATTAACTAACGCCCGAGTGTTTATTTTTCGACTCTTGGGCGTATTTTTGACGTTTATGCATCCTTTTAGCTCGGCTTTCATCTCCAATTCACCTACACATGAAATAGACTCCATTATGCACATACAAAGTGTATTTTTATCACAAAAGCACATAAAATGTAAGGTATATAATGCATAAAATCATGGATTCTAGCCACACATCAATACCCCACACTTAGACTCTTGCTCGTCCTCGAGCAATATCCTTCAACATGTACACATTTCATTAACAAGGAGTATTTTACTTTTCAATCACACACATTACCCCTTAACTATGCTCGACACCGGCAATCAAGTATGAACATACAAAATCTCATATTCTTCCCCTTCACTAAACATGCCCAAGTATAACAATTTAATCAATCACACTAACAACCTAATTGCAATCACCCAACCTCAAGAGTCGACTTGCAACTACTAAGACCTCTCAATTCACGCACCTACCCAACAAGAAAAATACAATATTACCAATCGCTCATGAGATCGTGTGCCCTCTCCAACAACAAAAGAGTGAATATAACTAGTCCACATATTCAAATATGCGTTTGAACATTATTTAAGGACATCACACAATTGAACAAATTCACTCACTCTCACACATAATTCATATGCATCCTGTGGTCATACCATAGCTTGCCCGTAGTGTAGATCTCCGCTAATTTATGTTACCAAATCTAGGATCAATTAGGACTATTAAGGTTGTAATGTAGGCTAAGGGACGGGTAGGATATATTTAGGAATAGTGACTAACCCTCCTAAGCACTTTAATACACTACCTTCACAAATCAACACATATTCTTCTCAACAAATTCCCTTGCCACAATTCATATTCAACATAGCCCTTTTTCAATTAAGCACTTCTATATTTTCACTAGCACAAATTAATAAAAATTTGAAGGTGTGTATATTTTTTTACATACTTTTATTATCATTTTTTTCTTCTTCTCTCCTACACACCCTCCATACATGAAAGTTCATTGGCTAGTGGATTTTGAATACAATTTTTTTGTTTCCGCACTAACAGGCCTTTCCATGGCTCCACTCAAAAGTTACTCCCCACTATCTCACCTTACTTCTTTTAGCGACTAAGTGCCTTAGGAGGAAAAGGTGCAAAAATCTCAATTTAAGAACAAAAAGAGTGTACGACTTGTAATGTGGGTACCAAAAAAAAGGTCTAAAGGCTCAAAGGGGCTAGCAATGAAAAATGTAATTCTTATATGACAAGCACATCCATGATCAAGCAAGAAAAATGCCTACATCATCCCCTAGACTAGCATAACCTATAATTTCGCTTCGATTAACACACGGAGCAAGTTCTAGACTACACAGGATAGCATAGAAAATCCCTAAACCTCACTCACACATTGCACATGACTCAATCACAACGGTTCTATTCAACTCTCAAGTCAAGCATGGATACAAAATTGAGAGAATTAAGCAATATTACACTATGTAGAACACAAGTCAAACAACTGAGCTAAGGCGTCACAAAATAGGCTATTTATTTTTCCTCAGGCATCAAATGTCAAACCAAATATAGGGGAAAGCAGAATGTATGTCATAATCTAATATGCCGACATCAAACATGTCATATGGTGCTTTTGAGTTACTCAGTTTCTTCCTACTTCTCTAAAGAAAAAAATAAATAAATAAAATAATAATAATTGAAAGTACCCGGTTCAAGTTACACCCTTGGAAAAGAATCGTGGTCAAAAGAAAAACCAAGGGGAAATTCCTACCTAACTACTCAAAATAAAAAATAAAAATTGGTGTTTTTAAATTAGACTTTTTCACTCAAGAAAATTGTCCAACAGATTCATGATTTTTCTAAAAAATAATAATTTTTATTCAATTACACCTCGGAAAGTAGTTTCCCCACCCCACACTTATGTTATGCATAGTCCTGGATGCATGATCACCAAGAAAAATATTAAAACAAGGGTGAGAAATACTCCCTGAGACCCCCTCGGGCCTATCTCGGACATGATTCTCAATCTTTAGGGTCGGGATGACCCCACGCTTAAGCTCAAACATGCCCCTCAGCTTCAACTTTTGGGTACTCAGACATCTCCTGCTCTGCAAAAATAAAAACAACTTAAAACTGACAAAAAAAAAAATTATGAAAAGATATACAGGCTGGGTTGCCTCCCAACAAGCGCCTTATTTATAGTCGTGGCATGACTCTGCTATTTCACCACTTTATATGAATTGTGTCCCCAATTTTGCATCAATTTTTCTGTCAGGTTCATGGGGTGGTGGTGTAAAAATGAAGGACCCAAACAGTAGGTATCGCATCTTGCACTTCATGGCCCTTAGGTGAGGGATGTCATTTTGTCTCCTTGGCATCACAAATTTCAGAATATAAACACTTTGTTCCTCACCCATTGAATTCTCTATATGCTTGAGTGGATAAATTCCCATGTCACCAACCTAACAAAATGTTGAAAAGTATTTAGAATGAGGTCCAATACGCTCCAATTCAAAAACTGCATTATTTTTGACATCCTCTATTTTATACTCTTCATCAACCTTGACATCATTAATAATTTGGTCGAATATTTGGATTTCCTCTTTCCGCTCCACGAGCTGGCTAGTATCCACAAAAATTGATGGTAAGGCATCATACACCTCAGCCTTTTTATTCAATTGAGCCTGCAAGTCATGGATATCTGAGCCAAATTGGTCTATCTGTTGCCTGAGCTCAGTTCTTCCTTCTTCAGTTGAGCTTGTTCCTCTAGCCAAGATTGGCTCATTATATCTGCTTCTTTAAAATTATCTTCTGGTGGGAACTCGCTCTCTTCGTCGAGTTGAGGTTCTTCTTGGAAATTGGCCATTAATTCATCCAATTTAGCCTGGAGTCTTTTGATAGCTAAGGCGTCAAGAACTTGTTGCTCGGCTATCATGTTCCGTTGCTCCGCTGCTTGTCTCACCAAGTCCATAATATGAGCCATGCTTTCCATATCGTCCACTTCCTTGCTCCTATCAAACTCATTAACATTATTAGAAACATTACAATAAAAGCTTTGAGAAGGATAATAAGAATTAGGACAACCATCCCAATGGCCACCTTGACAACCGCACACATTACACAAATTCCACACATTAGATTGAGATGGACAATATTGCCACATGTGTGGTCCTCCACAATATGGACAAGGATCGTAATAATAAGAATAACCACTATTCGACCAATTATCATTCCAAGATTCCATGTCAAGAAAGATAGTAAAATATTAAATTAAGATGCAAATAAAAATTAATACTTAAATAGTCAAAAGTAAAAAATTCAATCTAGAAGAATAGTTAATTTCTATGTCCCCGGCAACGGCGCCAAAAGTTTGTTGGTCCCAAACGCACACACAAGTATACGTGGTCGACAAGTAATATAGGATTGTAAGTCTAGATATCGTACCCACAGAGACTCGTGATTAACTATCAACTAAATTAAACCCAAACAATTAATCTATTCAAGCGAACACTAAATGATGAATATTTAAATAAAATTAATCTTGAATAGTAAAATATGAAATTAAAGAAACAAATTGGAGAAATTAGACACTAATTCAATAAGAGCCGATATTCTAGAGCTATGGGTTAGCAAACAATCTTGTTGAGTTTTCCACTTAAATCGTCTAATTAATTTATCTGGTTTATTGATTGACGAGGTTAATATTGCTCGTAGCCTTCTCCCAAAGTACAACTCGCCTATTCAAGCTAACCTAACATCTATATTCCAATGAAATTAGGATTAACAAGGACGCATTAATAATTACCGTATAATAACCAAGCAAGGCGATTAGGTATATTCCTATCCTGACCGCAAATCCGCTCCTCTGAAGGGTTAAGATCTTGCTCTACCAACCTTATATGAAATCTAGAGTTCCCTCTCCCGAGTTCAATCCTAGATTCGTAGATAGTATTCAATTCGTGATCAAGCAATAAAATAATTAAGTGCAAGATTGAATAAATAAACCAATATGATAAATTAATAAGAACAATTCAAGCTTCAAACTTCAACGTTCATATAGCACCCAAAACTCTAGAACTAATAAACTATGAAACTAAAGGAAGTGAAGAGAAGAAAAACTAGGTAGAAGCCTCCTTCAAGCGTGGTGTGTGTTCCTCCACGTGAATCCTCCTCCAAATATGTTCGATCCTTGAATCCTCCTTAAAGTTGTGTTTTTGGGTCTATTTATAAGTTTGGGACAAACCCTAACCGTGTAGGAGACTTTTATTCAAACCGGGAAACACTTAAAACCTTCAAAACTCGGAATTGAACGGACATGGACCCATGCGTTATGCCCCAAACACCCCCTTATCGCCAGGGCAGGCCTGGCGTTAGGGCCCAAACGCCCCACTAATGCCAGGGTCAGCCTGGCATTAGGGGCCAAACGCCCCGCTAACGCCCGTGTGTTTCCTTTTCGACTCTTGAGCGTATTTTTGACGTTTATGCATCCATTTAGCTCGGCTTCCATCTCCAATTCACCTACACATGAAATAGACTCCATTATGCATATATAAAGTGTATGTTTATCCCAAAGCACATAAAATGTAAGGAATATAATGCTTAAAATCATGGATTCTAGCCACACATCATAGGTCATTGTGGATCCCAAGCTCCTCCTCCTATACTCTCAGTTTGCCAATCTTACTTAAGAATTCAGTACTGAATCAAAAGATTTGCGAAAGGTTCACTCATCTCTATCAAAATAATGTCGCAAGTATGGATTTAAGTACCATAGGCTTGCCGCTCATGTAAATCACCACTAATGTAAGCTCACTCGGCTTTAAAACATGTAAGACTTTTTCCAGAATGCAATGAAGGCTTTTGGACTAAGGTTGGATATGCTATGATAGAACGAGTTCATCTTTTTTTTAAGCACTCCATTTTCTTTTTTTGACTCATGCTTTGCCAAATCTTTGAGGAATTTTATTTTCCTTGAGGGAACTAGAGAGACTTAACATCACTCTCTCTAGACCATGACATTCATTATCTCCCTCTTTGATTTTTCCATGATTTGCATCATTACTATTCTTTGAATCCCTTCAATTCTTCAACTTATTCACTTTCCTTTTACATTTTCTTTGTTCTTTCACTTTCTTGCCATTCCTTCTCATCATTTTCTTTTCTCTGTTTGTGCCTTGATGCCTCTTTCAAGTTCCTCGTCTCTCCCTCAAACTTAAGTTTTTAGCCAATTGATTCACAAGAGTGTTAAGGAAAGCTCAGGCACCAAGAGAAGGTCGCGATAAAATGGGTAAAAGGCTTTTAATATGGTTACCAAATGAGAAAGGTTTTAGGCTCAACTGGGTTGTCTAGGGATAACACATTGGTGGGAAATGGAAAACTTCTAGCGGATCATGGAGAGCCTACAATCACTTTCAAACCAAGAAAAATTTAAAATTTTGCCTAGAAACACATTATGGGCAACTTATAGACCATTAGCACGGGTACTTTGACTTGCAACAACAACATCTGACCTCTCACGCAGCTGGATTGTTAAAGAGGATAGAGTCGACGACCCACAATGAACATATTCAAGATTGAAAATCACTATGGTTCTATTGGGCCACTCAATTATCTTCTAAGTCAACACAAGAGTCACAAGGTCACTAACTAGAGATATTTCTTTCCAAAAACCTTTTTTTAATACATAAGCACGTAGTTAAGTGTGTTGCTATCAAGTGAAGCATGTTCGACTCTTCTTTTTTTTTTTTAAGCAAATATACTACTAGGCTAGATACATAGTAGCTAATATATAAATATAAAACAAATATGTCCAAAGATTACAAGATGTTCGTAATTACC